>PVJI01017928.1:0-34508 GCA_004026765.1 Micronycteris hirsuta
AACTTCCCTCTCAGGACTGCCTTCGCTGTGTCCCATAAGTTTTGGGTTGTTGATAGTTCATTTTCATTTGTTTCAAGGAACTTTTTGATTTCTTCCCTAATCTCATCCTTGACCCATTCATTGTTTAATAGCATGCTATTCAATCTCCATGATTTTGAGTGTTTTGGGGTTTTTTCCTTTGGGTTGGTTTCTAATTTCAGTCCCTTGTGGTCAGAGAAAATACTTGGTATGAGTTCAATTTTCTTGAATTTGTTGAGGCTTGTTTTGTGTCCTATCATATGGTCTATCTTTGAAAATGTTCCATGTGCATTTGAAAAGAATGTGTATTTAGCTTCTTTGGGGTGAAAGTCTCTATATATATCAGTTAAGTCCATTTCTTCTAGGGCATTATTCAATGCTACAATATCTTTGCTGATATTTTGTTTGGAAGATCTGTCCATTTTTGACAGTGGGGTGTTGAAGTCCTCTATTATAATTGTGTTGCTATCAATGTCTTTCTTGAAGTCCTCCAAGATTTTCTTTATGTATTTTGGTGTTCCTGTTTTGGGTGCGTATATATTTACAATGTTTATGTCTTCTTGGTGGATTCTTCCCTTGAGTATTATGAAGTGTCCTTCTGGGTCTCTCTTTATGGCCCTTTTTTTGAAGTCTATTTTGTCTGATATGAGTATTGCTACCCCAGCTTTTTTTCCCTGTCCATTTGCTTGGAAAACTTGTTTCCAGCCCTTCACTTTCAGTCTGTGTAGGTCTTTTGTCCTGAGGTGGGTCTCTTGTAGGCAGTATATGTGTGGATCATGCTTTCTTATCCATTCAGCTATTCTATGTCTTTTGATTGGAGCATTTAATCCATTTACATTTAAGGTTATTATTGATAGGTACTTATTCATTGCCATTTTTTTTTTGTATCTGTGTTCCTTTCTCTCTCTCTTTTCCTTCCTTTCCTTAAAGCAGCCCCTTTAGCATCTCTTGCAGAGCTGGTTTGGTGGAGGTGTATTCTTTTAGACTTCTTTTGTCTTGGAAGCTCCTTATTTGGCCATCTATCTTGATTGAGAGCCTTGCTGGGTAGAGTAGTCTTGGTTGCAGGCCTCTGGTTTTCATTACTTGGAATATTTTTTGCCATTCTCTTCTGGCTTGGAGTGTTTCCATTGAGAAGTCAGCTGCTAACCTTATCGGGGCTTCCTTGTATGTTACTTCCTGTTTCTGCCTTGCTGCCTTTAAGATTCTCTCTTTATCTTGGAATTTTGCCATTTTAATGATGATGTGTCTTGAAGTGGGCCTGTTAGGGTTCCTTTTGATTGGGACTCTCTGTGTTTCCTGAATTTGTGTGACTTTTTCTCTCATCAGATTAGGGAAGTTTTCCATCATTACTTTTTCAAACAGGTTTTCTATCCCTTGCTCCTCTTCTTCTCCTTCTGATATCCCTATTATACGGATATTATTATGTTTCATATTGTCCTGCATTTCTCTTAATATCTCTTCATTCTTTCTGAGTCTCTTTTCCTGTTCTTGCTGTTTTTGGGTGTTTTTTTCTACCTTGTCCTCCAGCTCGCTGATCCGATCTTCTGCTTCATCAAGCCTGCTTTTGATTCCTTCTATTGTGTTCTTCAGTTCAGATATTGTATTCTTCATTTCCTCTTGGCCCTTTTGGATAGTTTCTATTTCCTTTTTCATGTTGACATAGTTTGCAGTGAGTTCATCATAGTTTCCCTGTAGTTTCTGGTAATTTTCTGTGAGCTCATCGAGCTTCTCAAGCTTCTTGAGCTTCCTGATAACCAATTCTTTGAACTCAGTTTCTGATAGTTGGCTTGCCTCTGTTTCATTTATCATTCTTTCTGGGGCTTCCCCCTTTCCTTTCATTTGGGGATTGTTTCTTTGTCTTCCTGTTGTTTGTGAGACTCTTCTTGCTAGCCCGTTTCTTAAATTGATCTGTCAAGTTCTCTGGAATAGCAAAGTTAATTTTGTGTCACTGTCTCTGTTTTTAGGGCTGACCCTTGTCTGGGTCTAGCTCTGTTCTCTTCACAACTCCAGGTTTTAATGTCCCACCTGTGGATAAAGAAGAGAGGGGAAGGAAGAAGAAAAAAATATAATAAAAAAATAAAGTAAAGTAAATAAATTAATAAAAATAAAAAATAAAAATAAAAAATAAGAAATAAAAAGAGGAGAAGACTAGGAATACTAAATGAAAGGAAGGAAGAAGGAATTAAAAAAATAAAGAAGGACAGATAGGAAGGAGTATGGGGAAAACGAACAAACAAACAAACAAACAAAAACTTCTGGTGGCTGGATTTCAAAGTGTCCGGCTGTGCCTGCTCTCCTGGTCATCCTGTCTGCGTCAGGCATCTGATTGTTCTATTTCCCCTGTAATCTTGGTCCCCAGTCTTCATATATGTTGGAATACTGTTGGGTGTTTGCTCTGTTCTTCAGAACATCAGCTAGGTGTTTCACTTGCGGGGAGGAGGAGTGGACTCTACTCCCCACATCTCACCGCCACTTTTTTCTCTCTCATTTGGGCCATTTTTTTTTCTTGGTGCGCCTGTTACTTTAAGGGGCGGAGCTTTAGGTATTCACCAGAGCGGGGTCACGTATGTTGTTGTGTTGTGACGCTGTGTGTGGGGGCAGGGCCTGAGAGAACAATGGCACTTGCTCTGCTCTCTGCACCTCCCCAGCTACCCACAAGCAAGTTGATCCCCTCTTTGCTGGCTTCTGGGTGAGTGGACAGGCCTGCACAGTTCCAAGTCCCTGTGGGTCTCCCCAATGAACTCTCCTGTGAGGCTGAGAGTTACTCCTGCAGCCTTTTCAACCCCCACAGGTGTTCTCAGTTGGTGATTTGAGGCTTTATTTCCCTGCATTGATGGGTCGAGCAGTCTGTTCCACCCCCCAGCTTTTCCTCCCAGTTTATCTGTGTGCGAATGAGGGACCGCCCAATCCACCAGTCTCAGCCCCGGTTTCGAAGAGCGTGACCGCCATGCTTTGGCCAGGCACGCCCACCTCGGGCCTCTCCAGGCGTCTGGAGCGTTGCCAGCACTGCTCCACAAACTGCATCTCTGTTGAGCGCTCTCCATCCGGCTCTGCCCCACCTACTGGTCTGGATGAATGTGTCTTCTTTAACTCCTTGGTTGTCGGACTTCCACTCAGTTCAGTTCTCTGTCAGATCTGGCTGCTCTTGCCCTCCAAATTGTTTTTTTTTTTTTTCTCCTTTGGTTGTGCAAGGAGGCACAGTGTGTCCACGTACGCCTCCATCTTGGCCAGAAGTCCTGTTATCTGTGCTTCTGATGTCATATCTAAGAAACATTATCAAGACCAATGTTGTGAAGCTTTTCCCTATGTTTCCTTTTGAGGAATTTTATATTTTCAGGCCTTACATTAGGTTTTTAATCCATTTGAGTTAATTTTTGTATATAGTGTAAGATAAGGGTTCCATTTTATTCTTTTGTGTGTGGATGTCCAGTTATCCCAGCACCATTTGTTGAAGACAGTATCCTTTCCTTGTTTGGGCACCTTTGTCAAATATCATTTTACTATATATGCATGTATTCATTTCTGGGCTCACTGTTCTGTTTCAATGGTCTCTATATTCTTATGCCGGTAACATACTATTTTGTTTACTGTACCTTTGTAATATGTTTTAAAATCAGAACATGTGAAGCCTCCAGCTTTGTTCTTATTTCTCAAGATTACTTGGCTATTTGGGGTCCTTTGTGGCTCCACATGAATTTTAGGATTGTATTTTCTACTTTTGCAAAAAAAAAATGCCATTGGAATTTTAATAGGGCAACTACTTGTAAAAGAAAATTTCTTCTTCATAGGCATTATAAGAATTTGAAGAGATTATTAGTTTAAAACTCTTATGCATGTAGTTATTTCAAGTATAAAAAATTTGATAATGAAGATTTAGCCATGAACAGAGTCTTACTTTATAATTTGTGAAAATAATTTTGAAAGTTTTATATAAATTGTAAATTTATAATCATTTATAACCTTTTTAAATTTTATACTGTAATTATGTATTAATGTAAAGATGTTTTCTAAAACCAAGCCCCATCTTTCCATATATCAAGATATTACCGTAATTCTCTAGTTTATTCCATTGTGCCTTATAAATGACCAATTCTATGTGTGCCATAACATAAAAAATTGTTGGAATCCCTATTTTATTTGATAAACAACTTAGCTGCACTTTGAAGTCACCAGAGGAACTTTACAAAGTACTCAGTCTTGTCCACCCATGAAATTCTTACTTAATTGTTCTAGTCTGGGGTGGAAGTTAGAAACTCAGTGTCCTTTTTGCTCTGGGAGTAGATCTGAACATTAGAGTGATCAGGAGAGCTTAGAAAATGCAGATACGTGAGCTTCCTCTCAGACCACTGAGTCAGAATATCTGGGGTATGGGATCTGGACACCCCATTTTTTCCAAAGAGAACCACTGTTTGAGGTGGTATCCTGCCCTCTCCTTCCATGTGACATCAAACTTTGTTGTTCAGCTTGCCAGTAAAAGACTACATTTTGAGGAATTTAATAACATTAGTTTAAAATTTACAAAATATTATCTATATTATAACCAATGCCTTGGGTGGGAAACATTTAGGGGTATTGAAAGCCTTCTTTTAAGTAATGCCAGTTGCACAATACTGGTGGACCCTGATGACCTAAACAGTAGTTTTTAACCCTGGCTGTACATTAGAATTACCTAGAGAGCTTAAGAAAGGAAAAAGAATAAAACAAACAAACAAAAAATGCCTGGGCTTCACCCAGACCAATTAAATCAGAATCTCCAGGGATGGGGCCTGTACACTGCCTGTTTTATTTAAAGCTTCTCAGATTATTTTAATGAGTATCCCAAACTGGGAAAAAATGGATTAAAAGAAAAGTGCAGAATTTGATTTTCAGTTACTTCCCTGCTCCTGTTTCTCCAAGTCACACTGGCCTACTCAGTGTCTGGTGCTCATTGCACAATCCTAACTTCAAGTCTGCGGTTCTTGTTGATTGCAACGTTACCTGTTCTGCCTTCTTTTATGTGCTATCTGAACCTTTATCATCTAGCTAATGACTTACTTTGTATGCAGAGTCTCTCTTTATCACCCCAGCTTTCAGTGACTGCTTCCTCTGTAATTTCCTCTGATTTTAACATATATACCTATCAGTGAAAGCAAGAACAATGCCGTATCCATCTTTATGTTCCATTGCAAGCAGTGCCTATCCACAGCAGGTTTTTAGGAAATACTTGCTATTTCTGATTATGCTTTCTTTAAGGAAGGTGAACAAATTTTACTTTATGGAGCAGTGAAGAATTGAAGGAACTCAAAATATTATTCATCTTTATTTTTTGTCTTTTCATTTGTAGCACCTTTCGAGTGAAGGTGAGAGTACAGGCTATCCGAAAAGGTTACTCCATTGATAGGGCTTTCTAATTTACCATCCTTATTTTACTTTCATGTCATGATGAGTTGTTAGATGTTAGAATATCAGGTGCAATATTCATTGTGATGACAAATATCTTAAGTCAAAAATCACTGTGCTGTTGGGGTCTGGAATAGACAACAACTTGGTAATGTATCCTTGTTTCTAGGTCTCCTTTGGCATGTTCTAAACATCTCTGGATGTTCCCTGACTTGCAGAAAGAATCCTAACAGTACCCCAGAGCTCATGTGAACCATTCTGATAAGTATTCATTCACATCTTCATCATTCACTGGTTGAGTACCTTGTGTGCCACCCCCAGCATCTGCCCTGTGAAGCCTTTCTCTATAGGGCTTGTTTGCTAGCTTAGTATCTAAAACTTTCAGAGCTTTGGTTCCGAGTACCAGAATAGGAATATTTTTTAAGTTTTTCTCTCTACTTTATTTCAAACTCATTTTGATTTATTAGTCAAACACTTTAGATAAATTGTGCAGGCTAAGTGCCTTTAGAAAAATAAAACTTCTACCTGAAATAAAAAAAATGTAATCTTTGAAATATTTACAACATGTATTTATGCAAATACAGAACTATAAATATAAGGCACATGTACATATGATATGTGTTGCTAATGCATATACAGACCCTTGTAACATGTCCATTTCAACATTAAATATTTAAATTTTCCTTAAGGATGCCAACAAGTTGCTAATTCATGGTAATTTCATTCCACTTTAAAACCTTATAACAGCTCCAAGTGTAACTGGCACATATTTTCACTACTGATATTAAAGCCTTAAGTTAAAAATTCAAAAATTACTGTGTAATTATGTGACTTTTGGTACCTATATATGCTGATAGCAGCTGGATGAAGGCTTGGTTTATTTTGTACATTTATAAATTATTTACCTGTTTGGCTGGAGTTCTTGAATTTGCATTCATATATTTGAGTAATATCTCATGAGCATTTGCCCATGGCTGAAAAATAATAGAGTCTAATGAAAACAAAACCGAGTCATTCTTCTTTGCTTTACAATGTTCTTGAGAAGTAAATCTCATTTTAAAATAGTCATTTCTAATCTCTAGATCTTTTGGTGATTCCTTCCTTCCTTCCTTCTTCCTTCCTTCCTTCCTTCCTTCCTTCCTTCCTTCCTTCATTCCTTCCTCTCTCTCCCACAATATATATATATATATATATATATATTCTTTCTCTCTCTTTAAATTCTGGAACTATGACTTATAGTTTCAAGGAAAACTTAAAATAAATTTACACAGAGCTATATTGGAAACATAAGTTAAAGCAAAGTCGCACCCAGCTTCTGGTGCTTTCCTTGGCCTGTATAAAGGAACTCAGCAGTTTTTGACTGCTCATTCCCTTTTCTACCTTAGGAGAATCATTATGCATCTCCCATGGTGTTTTGTCCTGATGGGAATGTCAACAAGGTGCTCTGCCACCCCCAGCCAGAAGATGAGAAGACAGTTCACTTTAATCCTATCCCAACCTTATGCCTTGGGTTTTGAATAGAGTGGAATGACAGATGGATGAAAAATGGAGCTGATTTATTGTGTAGATAGTGTCTAAAGAGACCACTTACTGTTTAGACTCCCAAAAAGGTTATGGTTTCTAGTGTTTCCAAAGTTTTGTTCTTAAGTTTTTTAGACTCTATGTCTTTTCTTTTTAATTTGGAAATTAAACATAACTTTTATTTATTTTTTAAATATATTTTCTTGATGATGCTGTTAGTTATCACATTTTTTTCTCCACTTTATTCTCCACCCTGTATGCCCCCTCCCACTAGCATTTCCCTGCCTTAGTTTGTGTCCATAGGTTGTACATATAAGTTGACTTCTCCACTTCCCATACTATTCTTAACCTCCCCCTGTCTAGTTTGTACCTACCATTTATGCTTCTTATTCCCTGTGCCTTTACTCCCATTCTCCCCCCCTACTGATAACCCTCCATGTGATCTCCATTTCTCTGATTCTGTTCCTTTTCTAGTTGTTTGCTTAGTTTTTTTTGCTTTTGTTTTTCTTTAGGTTCAGTTGTTGATAGTTGCAAGTTTGTTGTCACTTTACTGTTCATAGTTTTAACCTTATCTTTCTTAGTTAAGTCCCTTTAACATTTCATATAATAAGGGCTTAGTAATAATAAACTCCTTTAATTTGATCTTATATGGGAAGCACTTTATCTGCCCTTCCATTCTAAATGAAAGCTTTGCTGGATAGAGTAATCTTGGATGTAGGCCCTTGCCTTTCATGACTTCAAATACTTCTTTCCAGCCCCTTCATGCCTGCAAGGTTTCTTTTGGGAAATCAGCCGATAGTCTTATGGTGACTCCTTTGTAGGTAACTCTCTCCTTTTCTCTTGCTGCTTTTAAGATTCTCTTCTTAGCTTTCATCTTGGGTAATGTAATTATGATGTGCCTTGGTGTGTTCCTCCTTGGGTCCAATTTCTCTGGGACTCTCTGAGCTTCCTGGACTTCCTGGAAGTCTATTTTCTTTGCCAGACCAGGGAAGTTCTCCTTCATCACATTTTCAAATAAGTGTTCAACATCTTGCTCTTGTTCTTCTCCTCCTGGCACCCCTATGACTTGGATGTTGGAATGTTCAAAGTTGTCCCAGAGGTTCCTAAGCCTCTCCTCATATTTTTGAATTCTTGTTTCTTCATTCTGTTCTGGTTGAATGTTTCTTCCTTCTGCACCAAGCCGTTGTTTTGAGTCTCGGTTTCCTTCCCATTACTGTTGGTTCCCTGTATGTTTTACTTTTCATATCCTTCATTTTTTTCTTCTGTTTTGTGACCATACTCAACCAATTCTGTGAGAAACCTGATTACCAGTGTTTTGAACTCTGTATCTTATAGGTTGGCTATCTCTTCATCACTTGGCTCTATCTGTTCTGGAGTTTTGATCTGTTCTTTCATTTGGGCCATATTTTTTGTTTTGGCCTGCCTGTTATGTACTAAGGGGCAGAGCCTTAGGTTTTCACAAGGGCAGGGCAACCCAAGTTGCTATGTTGTGGTGCTGTATGTGGGAGAGGGATCAGAGAAGGAACAGTGCTGCTTTCTCAGTTCTCAGTTGGCTTTCAGTCACTTCCCCTGCTTTATACAAGCAAGTTGGGCACTTCTCATGCTGATTTCTGAGTGGCTGGGTTTGTGTACCTTCTAGGACCCTGTGGGTCTCTCCAACAAAATCTCCTGTGAGGCTGGGAATTTCTCCTACCACCTCAACCCCCACAGGTTTTTTCAGTCGGAAGTTTTGAGGCTTTGTTTTCCTGTGCTGGAGCCCTGGGTTGTGCAGTCTGTCTCGCTCACTAATTGTTCCTCCCATTTTATCCACATGCAAATATGGGACTGCGGCTCTGCCAGCTGCCGCCTCTCTGACATGGTCCTTCAGCTGCTGCCTTGCCACAAGTCCTCTCTGCCCCAGCTGCCTATCTCTGCCCCTCCTACTGGTCTGGAGGAATGTTTCTTCTTTAACTGCTTGGTTGTTGGAGTTCCATACAGTTTGATTTTATTGCAGCTCTGGTTATTTTTTGTTTTTAAATTTGTTGTTGTCCTTCTTTTGGTTGTGCAAGGAGGCAAAGTGTATCTGCCTACACTTCCATCTTAGCAGGAAGTCTGTCTTTTCATATTTTTTCAATACAGTTCTTTTCTTTTTCCCTGAGAGGTGGAGTTTTATGTTATATTTAGTGTCTTCAATCCATGAATGCTAATAGAACTTGGAATTTCTGAGATAATTATGGATTCATAGGGATCTTATATCTAGAATACACTTGAGATAATTTATTCCAACCTTCTCATTTTATAAAGAAATAAAGGCCCAGAAAAGATAGCTGACTTTTCCAAGGTCATATAGATAATTGGTGGTAGAACAGGAAATAGAATTACATGTTCTATTTAATCAGTGTGCATTGTTAGAGTTAGAGCCATAGATTTTAAAGATATAAGAAAACTTAAAGGAGAATCTGATTTATTTACACAATGTAGATAATGTATTACTACTATCTTATAGGTGAGCTGAGACTTGAAACATTTGTGACTTGTCTGATTTTGTAGAGGAATGGTTTTGCTTTAAAGCTCTCACCCATTTAGATTTGCCTTTGGGGAACCATCTCTCCCAAGCTTTGTCCATGTGGTTCCAGTGGGACTGATCCTACTCACAGGGACAGGTACATGAACCAGGTTGGGCTAATCAAAGCACTGCATTTCTTTGACCATAGCTAAAAGCTATGACATGGAAGCCAATGAGCATCAGAGCTGAGACTTCTGCTAGAACTATTGGAAAAGAAAAGTCCTCCTTCCACTGATCTATAAATAAGAGTACTAGAAAAGATACTTCAGAATCCTGAGACTAGTAAAGGTGGAGGAACTGTCTTCCTCAGTCAAAGGGATGAAAGGAGGGAGCAGTTAGAAGTAGAGAGAGAGAGAGAAGGAAAGAGAGAGAGTATCTCTTGTAGAATAGCCCACTTTGGTCATGGAATACAGACAGTCCAAGGCGATCTTGTAGGGAGGGAGCCAGATGAATGAATACCTTGCCCTCATTCTCCTTCCTTTCTCCTCCTGATATGGCTTACTATTGGTCAAATCTAGCATAAAGTTGAAGGACACAGGACTCTTTTGATGTAGTCCATATAAGACAGCCTTCCAGGGTACAGAGGAGAGTATGACGGTGCAAATGGAAGTTATCTGATGTAACTGGATACACTAGGCAGTTAAGATAAAAAAATTTTTTGAGGAAACTCCTGTTTTTTTTTTCAGGTTTATTGAGATATAATCCACAAATAAAATTGTAGGATATTTAAAGTGAATATGTGATCATTTTCTATATGTATACGTTGTGAAAAAATTCCCCACCATTGAGTTAATTAGCACATCCATCACCTCAATTAATAATTACTCCACCTTTTCTTGATGAAAACATTTATGTTCTATTCTCTTACCAAATTTCAGTTGTATGATACAATGTTATCAACTATAATCACCATGTGATGATAGAAACCCATACATGAAACCCTTAGACTTTATTCATCTTATAACTGAAAGTGTGTACCCTTTTACCAACCTTTCCCTATTTCTCCCACCCTTGAGTCCCTGGCAACCATTTTTCTACTCTGTTTCCATAAATTTGACTTAAAAATATTTTACATGTAAGTGATATCATGAAGTATCTGTCATTCTCTGTTGGGCTTATTTCACTCACCATAGTGTTCTCTATGTCCATCTATGTTGTCACAAATGACAGGGTTTTCTTCTTTTTTTAAGGCTGGATAATATTTCATTATATATATATGAACTATATATATAAATCAATCTCTCTCTCTCTCTCTCTCTCTCTCTCTATATATATATATATATATATATATATATATATATATATATATATATATGTAATTGATCTACTCATCCACTGACAGGCACTTGGGTTGTTTTTATATATGTTGGCTATTATCACTAATGCTGCAATGAACATGGGAGCAGAGTTATCTTTTCAAGATAATGGTTCTGTTTCCTTTGGGTTTATGCTCATAAGTGGGATTGCTGGGTCATCTGATATTTCTAATTTTAATTTTTTGAGGAACCTTCATACTGTTTTCCATAGTTGCTCTACCAGTTTACATTCCTACCAACAGTGTACAAACATCTTGTTAGGATGAATTTTTGTGCTATTTTTGCCTTTGCGCAGGGAGTTTGTGACTGAGATTTAAGACAATTCCAAAGAAAGTCAATAAGTAGGGAATGCAGGTATCTATGGTATCTAGATATGCCTGAGTATTTTGTCCCTAGCTGTTTTTTTTTTTTTTTACATGGAACAATAAATCTCTTTCATACTTAAGATAGTTTGGATTGGGGCTGGTTTACTTGTAACTGATATGAGCCCTAACTAATATTTATGGGGTCATACAGCTACTAACTACACTGAAAGTGAATTGAAAGACACAGAATGCCAAGACTAGGGAGGCATTTTGTTCAACCACTCACTGCATGATTGAATTCCTTGATCATCACACTTTACTTCAATACCTCTAAGTGGTGAAGAACTTGCCCGTTACCACTGGTCCTTTTCTTCTTTTTGCAGAAAAAAAGGTTAAAAAGTTATTCCTTAAAATGAGTCAAAATCTATTTGCCCACAATAGATTTCCAAATTCCCAACAGATGTTTTTTTTGGGGACTTGGAGCCAGCAATCAGAAATTGGAATACTCAAATTCTAAAGTAATTCTGAGATTATTTCAACAGTATCATAATCTTTAGTCATTATTGTATATAGCTAAAAACCTTATTTAATAAATAGGAAATATAGTAGTATTTATAAAAAGCAAAATATAATTCAAACACAGGAAAACAAGAACCAAGGAAAATTCCAATAATTCAAACATCTGATAATTTAAATAACATAACATGCAAGTCTCCTAGCAAGGTTAGAAACACTACACAAAACCATGAGTCAAATTCTCATTTTAAGAACTTATTTTGCTTCCAAAACTGTTATTTTGGGTATACCAGTCATAAGATTTGTATGAAGTTCATGTACTATGCACATACAATTATTGATAATTATCTTATTTTCAAGATACATTCACCATTAGCAGTAGACAAGGCCACAGAAAAACAATTATAACATGTCCTCAGCTATAAGCGAGACCTACCATTGGGTAGTGACTACTCTTCTCTTACATACTCTTGTCCTGGTTCTTAGAAATGTTAACATGTTCTTGTTCTTGCCTCCATCTTGACACCTGTAGATCCCTTTGAGCCATAATATCTCTATGCTGATTGTTAAAATTATTTTTTTTCCAGGAAAATTATAATACTCTTTCTCACTTTCCTGATTTCTTGACAAGTTTTCTTGGCATTTAGGATTTGGAAAAGCATAATTTTCTCAAGAAATGCTAGGAAGGAATTCTAGCATGGAAAATTAGTATATACACAGTGTCTACTGATTGATTCTTGGTTTTGCTCCTTTAAGTTAGATGGTACAAACTCAAGCCTCTTAGAATAGCTATCCCTTCACATAATTAGAGTCAAAACTCATGTTCCTGTTTGTGTATTGTTTCCTGCACAAAGCAATCCTATTTCTACTGATGTTCTTTGGTACTTCTTAGTTCCTTCACCACCTTTTTTTTTTTCCAAAAAATATTAGGGAGAAAGTGTTGCTTCTACTGGCAAAGGATGTTCAAAAGAGTTGGAGTTCAATTTCCTCAGCTTCATTGGAATTTGCTAATATGTACCATTACTATTTCAAGGGTCTTATCTCTTCCCATTCAATACCTTAACTTTAATATAAGACCCTATGGGGTTGTAATACATTTTGTGTTATAATTCAGTCACCCTTAGGATCACATTTTTGGTTTGGTTTTCCGAAATCTTGACCTGTGGCTATAAGAAGTAATGTTTTTTTTTTTTTTTCTTTCTTTCTTTCTTTTTTTAGTGTAGTCATATAAACTTTTGGTTCTTTAATCAAACTTTGAACTGGTAATTTAAAGCCCTAAGCTCATCGTTTTCTCCCCAAGTTCTTTTTCACTCTTAGGAACAAACCTACCAACACCCAATTTTTACTAAAATTATCTATGGCAGCAACTAGTAGGGCATTTAAGGAATTCTCTTCTATGGGCACTTGATTCCAGGTACCACAGATGATAATTTAGGTAACTATTTTTCCACTTCATGCTGCAGATGAATAGTGTTCCTTCACCACTGGCACCTGGGTAATTAATGGCTTTTAGTCTAGTTATGTAAGAGAGCCAGGGCCTAGGGTTAAGGGAGAGAGGTACATGGGGCAAAATTTAAGAAGGCACTTGGTCAACCTTGAGAATGAGTACTACCTTAACATTTCATCGCTAAGGTTTTGTTTCCCTGAAATTACCTTGGCTTTCATTGCTACACAACATGCCGCCTACATAATTAGCCATTTATTTATTCATGATTCTGTGGATTAGCAATTTGTATTGGGATCAATTTGTCCATGTGATGACTGGGCTTACTTATGCATTTAAAGGTAGTTTGTTGATTTTCTAGGGTGTGGTTGGTCTAGGTGACTTCATTTCTATATTTGGGACTCAACTCAGACTCAGTTGGGATGGACACAACAGTTAGGTTGACTGATCTCTACTTCCACATGGTATTTCTCACTATGTCATGTTTCAGCTTCAAGGAGCCTAGTCTGGGCTTGTTCATGGAGCGGCAATTTTCCAAGAGAGTAAGAATATAGGTAGCTATCACTTCTCTTATTTTCTGTTGTCAAAGACAGTCACATGGCAATTCCAGATGAAAAAGATGGAGACATAGGTCGTCTTGATGGTTGGATCTTCAAAGAATTTGCAGCCATTTTTACACCCTTCGGTCACCCTCACAGTATATCCTCTGGTCACACTTATTTACATTTTACCCTTATATGAAATATATTTATCCTTTCATAATGGAATTAGACCCCCAACACCCCTGCTCTAAAAGCCTCATCTCATTATAACAAAGGCTTGTAGTCATTATCTCTCTATCTACATTAGGTCTAGATGAAGATGAAGTTTCTCTAATTCATCTTCTTATGGGTAGCTGCTTTTGATTCTGGAAACTATTAATTAAAAACACAAGCTATCTGTGTCTCACTCAGCATTGACTGGTGACATAGGGGATGAATAATTCCAAAAGATGCATTCAAACACAGGAGAACAGGAATGTAAATAGTAGCTACTATTTACGTTCACAGAAATTCTGAAACCCAGCAGGGCACATGTGACAGCCCCCTGTGCTGTGGTGTGGTGGGCACATTTACTGACTAGGGTTTAGTTCTGTTCTCTTCTCTTTTGCTCTTGACTTTCATCTGTTTTGATAAAACTCTTTGAGCTATTTTTTTTTATACGAGCTGACCCGTGTTTGCAGCTAAGTACATTATCAGCATACTTTCTGTCCAGAGAATATTTGGTTAAGATTTTTAACTCCTTTGTGTCTACTGAGAGCATCTATTAGCCACCCATTTAAATTTTCCTGAGGTTTGAATAAAGCTTTTTATAGATACATGTTTAATCTTTGCTCTGAGGCCAGTTATTAATTTGAGAAGATTTCCTGGCTGTAGAGACCAGGGAATGTGAAACAACTTTATTTTTTAACTTATCAAATTCTAAGTTGCATGAATATACATAAACAGAGGTGTTTGCTCATAGAAGTCTGATTTGCATATGTAATTAAAAGATAATTCTGCTTGAAAATTGGTCATTTCTCTTCTTAGCTCATATCTGTCTTTCTGCAACTTATTGTATGTAGATAGAAGATGCTTTCAACATTCTGCTTGGAAATGTTTTTAGGCAGATTCACAAGTTTCTTAGGTATATTTTCTAACTTCCAAATTACCACAAGTGATAGCTTTGCCAGTTGTTTCATTGCTACATTAAATGGATTGCTTCTTACCTGGCCTCCAATAGCAATGTACTCACTGCTCTTTTAGCCTTTACAATGACCTAATTACTCTTCTGCCCTCATCTCACTGCCCAGTATCAAAGGCCCATATTTTATGTTGTATGCTATGGCAGTTTCTGACGTCTAAGTGGAGTTTTCTGTGTCTGTCAGGATTTAGCCAGGAAAGCAGAATTCCTGTGGGTGTTTGAATAAGGGACTGATTAAAGGAATTAGACATGACATAATTGTGGAAGGACCTCTTGCAGTGAAATTTCAAAAGAAACGTTGAAGTATCAGAGAAATATGTCACTAAGCAATCTTTTGGAAGCATCATGTAGTTGGGACAAGTTGGAGCTCCATACTTGAGAAACCACATGGATGTCCAGCTGCTGGAATGGGACCTTGAGGGAGCATCTCATGGTGAATGAAGTCAATGGAAAGTTGTTCCCTCCTCTGTGTAAGTATTGTCTGTGTGGGTCCAGTGTCTGGTGGTGAGCTTGGGGCTGCTGTTGTTCAGCAGAACCAATGGTATGGAAGAGGAGCTAGGCATGTAGAGGAAAAGAGTGAAGACAAGCTGGAAACCACTGAGAACCTCTGTGTCTGTCTGTCACTGACCATAATAAGACCTTCAGAGAGTAGTGACCACTGATCCACTTCTGCTGTTCAAATCTCACACAAGTTATCCTTTTGGCTAACTCAGATTTATATACAGAACAGAATTCTGGAAAACCAAGTTCCCAGTTTAACTAAGTTGACAATAGAACAATCCAGCATAAACTCATTCACATCTTATATCATCAGTAGTTACTACATGTACACGGATTAGAAAAATTTGATGCTCTTCCTCTGAGGTTCTTTTATTTTTTCTAACTGCATAGTCTTTCCCTCTTCTTGATGACCTATACATCAGTTTAGTGTAGGTCATGTTTCCCACTGGAGAAAAATTAATGTCCCAAGTTATAAGAGTACTGTTTAAATAGGCCATCAATTTAATAGCACCAACAGTGGCTTTCTGTGTACTGAGTACAGTCTATTGGCACCCATTTAATTCTGGGCCCACAAATAGAAAAGTCATAAAGAGCTTCTTACCCTATGTTAATTGAAAATTAAACCATCTTATGGAGAGGGTTACCTTTTTTATGACTTCCTCTGGGAGAAGTGTGCCTATTTTGTTATAACCAATTCCTCCTTTGACCTGAAGTATACTAGGATATTTGATGCTTTTATCACTCTCTTCTTGTGGTGAAAGTTCAGTTTGCACTGAAGAACTTCTCTAACTCCAGGACTGATTTTAGAGACTGGTAGTGCTTGAAAGGGCCTCAGAGAGCATCTAGTATAATACCTGAATTTTATAGAAGAGGAAACTACAGACCAGGGTGACAGAATAACTCCATAATTCAGGTATTAGTATTCCACTTTACAAATAGGGAAAGACAGGATCATAAAGTTAAACAAATTTTACCAAACCACATAGCCAATTGGTGGTAGGACTGGGCTGAAGCCTACATGTATCTGTTTCAAGAGGTCTTTTAACTAAATCATTTTCCTTGACCTCTGGGCCATTCTTTCAACACCTGACATGCAAGAGTTGTATTTCATGCAGTGCAAAGGATCAGTGCATGAACTCTAAATAAGCTTAGGGATGGCTAGAGTAAAAGTGAACCATTTGGAAGTACTTACACTTTGTTAGAGCCCTTTCTCTTCTTAAAACTTCTGAACAATTAACCATATAATGGCTGATGTGAGTACTATCCTGGCCACTAAATTTTTGTCACTTTGGATCCCTCCTCTTCTAGCTGTTCTTTGAATATGTTTGATGATGTTCTGTACTCCTTCTTAAGTTGTGCCTATATAGAGTAAATTGTTTATTTAAGGTCTCCCTCAGGCAACTTTGATTTGAGTCAGTTTAGCAATTTCCACAGAAAATCTTTCTGGAATTCACAGTTGGAACTTACTACACCTTTTGTGAACATAGCATGTCTCATCTTTTATTATAATGATTCAATTATAGTTGACTTTTGAATAATACTGGGGTTTGGGGCATTGACCCCAGTGCTGTCAAAAACCAGCATGTAATTTTGAACTCTCCCCAGACTTTATTCTAGTCCCTTGATATTTGCAAGGGATTGGTTCCAGAACTCCCCTAAGGATACCAAAATCTGCAGATGCTCAAGTCACTTTAAAAAAATGTCATAGAACAATGTATAGAGTCGGTTTTCCATATCCACAGAGTCCAAACCACAGATGAAAAGTGCTGTTTTCAATCTGTGGTTGGTTGAATCTGTGGATGTAAAGCCAAGGATATGGATGGCTAAGTGTGTATTTATTGAAAACCCATGTGTAAGTGGAACTGTACAATTCAAACCCACGCTGCTCAAGGGTTTACTGTAGTTTCCTATTTACAGCTCAGACTTTAAATGCCCTTATGACAGGGATTCTATTTTGCATTTCTGCCTCCCTAGGATTAAGACAATTTCTGACCCCAAATATGTGTTACTAAGTATTTATCAATGTGAATAGACATAAAGGACATTCTCAGGTAGAGCCAATCTGATAAATATGAACAACATAGAAGAGTGTTGATTTGCATGTTGATTTGCACTCTTAGATTTTGCATGTTGTTAAAACCTCCTTATTCTATAGATGAAGAGACTGAAACCAAAGTTGAAATGAACTACTCAAAGCCCCAGAGTTATATTTTAGCAGAACAGAGAATATAATTTAAGATGGATCCTTATCTTATAGGACCTTTCTATAGCAAATTGGGTTTTGAAACACTTTTTTAACTTTAAAAGTCTTTGTTGAAATAAAATGATATCTGGTCCACTAAATCAAATTGTTAGAAGTAGAACTGCTCTGATATTGTTGGTGACATTGGCAGGGGGAGAAGGAGGCAGATTGAAGGGCCTGGAGTGGGGCCTGCTGCTCCCATCCACCCTATCCTCTACCTCCAGCTGTTGGAGTCTCTAACCCTTGGAGGGACTGCATGGGATACAGTTTGAAAAATACTCTGCTAGTCTCTGCCTCCTTACTTTCTCCTTTAGCTCTACAAATAGCTAAACGAATTCACAAAGGAACAAAACAAAATTACACACCCACTGCTTATAGCTGCTCCCTTAAGCAGAAAGTTTTGCCCACCTGGGAACCCCAGTGGGGATCAGAGGAGTGCCACTTGAGCTCACCAGTACAAAGTGTCCATTCTTGCACTTTGAGCGAAGGCATCACAGCTGGGCAGGTCTCCCGTGGCACATCTGCAGGGCTGTATCTCATAGGAAGTAATGCAGCTCTTCAGAGATAAGTTTCACTGGAGAACAAAGAGGGATTTTGTTTACTGCCTCAAGAATGATGCATCAAACCTGAGGCTGGCTTTTCAATTTATGAGGCTAGAAACAAGGCAAAAATGACCCAATGTGCTTCTTTCTTCTTCCCAACTCAGGCAGAGTAGTATCTTCTTGCATTCGAATGAGAGTGAGAAAACATTCTCTCCCCTTTTTTTGTAAAGATCATTTCTGCTACTCCTACCACACTGCCTGGAATCAAGATTAAACATTTATAATTGTGCTTATGTTATACATTTTGCCTCTTTGGGAATTTGGACAGTTCAGCATGTTGACAATAAGATGCCCTAAACCGTGGAAACTTGTTAAGGGTTTTTGAACACAGTAATTCAAGCAAAGCACCACAGAGTTACAGTGTTAAAGCTTTTTCATTTAAAGAAGAGCACGTTTGTGATTCAAAACAGAAATACTTGGGTTTCATGTCCAGATTGTCTTTGACTAGATATTTGATGTTGACCTTGAATAATTTTCTAACTTCTCTGTCCCTGAATTCCTCATTTGCAAAACAGAAATGATCATATGCTCCACTCCCATTTAAAAGATAAAAAACTGAATCCCAGAGAGGTGGAGTGTTTTGTTTAATGTCCCACAGCAAGTTGGTGTCAAGGATACCTGGGCAACACTCATTATGTGCACTCGGGAAGCTGGACTGCTGGTACAGCAAACATCTGACTCTCAACTTTGTGCCTCCATACCAGCTTGAGAAGCACAGGACCACATTTGACTTTCCAGAAGTTGTACATTTCCTGTGAGATAATGAGGTGTGGTATGGAGGCAGGCAGGATTTATATGGCAGTTAAATGTAGTTTGGTATCAAAAATATGATTGCATTATTCACTGTGGCATAGCAAAGATCACCTCTGCCCCCTTACTTTTGGCTGGATCAGCAGATATAGTCCATGATTAAGGAAACACTGTCAAATATTTCTTTATAGTTTAATTTTCCTCTTATTCACCATTGCCTGTAATGCCCTTGCCTTAGGAAAAGTGGCAAAATAAACATGGATTTTTAAACATTGATTTTGTCCTTCCTGCTTTTAGGGAATGATTTGGAAAATCAAATTGATTTTAGTGGTGGATGATCATATTTGGCATATTGCATGTGGGAATGAATTAGGTAACTAGGAACTGAAAATCTCCATTCAAAACAAACCAAAGGCCCTTTGGCAGTGGACAAAGTCCTGAGATGAGGAAATCAGTCCCTACCCCCAACAAAGGATCCTTTTTTATTTAGGAAATCCCTTTATTGTTAGTAGCAAACACTTTCTAACAATTTGGGGAATTTTATGATGGGTTGAGTCAAATGTGGATTTATGAGCTCATAGTCTCAGAAATGGGGATGAACATAAACTAAATTTCCCCTTTCAAGGAAACTATCAAAGAGATTCTTGCATGCAAATTAGGCAGACCTGGGCTTAAATGTGAATTCTGCCACCTTATTCTCTAAACTCTCGAGTTTCAGTTTTCTTGTATGTAAAATGGGACTAACAGTGCTTATCCCACTGTGATAGTCCATATAAAATGCCTAGAATAGGATAAGTCCTCATATAGTTGTCCACTGTGTACTTCATTAGAGATGTAGATATTTGATCTTTGAAAGAGTAAACACCTTTAGCAATGGAAAGAATAATGGAAAACATTTTTGGCACTATCAGAAATAGGTGAGGAAATAATTTTGGGAATGGTAATATGGGTACCTTTGTGTGATGTCAAAATTCCATATTGGGGAATGATCCATCTCAATGTTCTAGGTCAATGCAAGGTCATGTGAAGCTCAGGAGAGTGTTGGTAGTCTAGAGAGTCTGAATCTCTTTTGAGAGATGAATAGATTTTATTAGTAGCTACCATGGACATAAGTTAGATTGGATGAGGGATGGGCAGAGGCAGAGTGGGGAGAAGCAAGGATCCAGGTTTTTGTGAACTAGTAGAGTGTCTTCTCCTACTTTCCTTGGAATTCTTATCCTTGGAATAAATGTTATCCTTGGAATTCTTCCATTACAACACTCTCCATAGGTTTTATATTGACCTGTGTTTTCTCTACAAATTTGTGAGTGACATGAAGGCAAGAATAACAGCCTATTTAGTTTTGTACTCTTAGCCTTTTGCACAGTGTTTGATCAAGTGGCACTCAATGAATCTTTGTTCAACTGCTCTGTAGATTAAGAGTGGGAGCTAGAATGTTGAACTGTCTCAGTTTGCATCCTACAGGGTCCAGCACAAATAATGCCCCCTTTTTATTACAGAATCATAAGCATGTAACTTTATAACAAAACAATATCACACTCAAGCACACTATATTGACATTTTAGGTGAAATGTTCAAATTAAAACTATAAATTATTATACTCATATTATTAACCTACCAATCACACTCAAGCAGTCCTTACTTCTACTGGACTCTGTATATTTGCTACTTACTATTTAACTATGAATAGGTTGGTCACATAACCTCCCTATGCCACATTTTTCTTATCTATATTCTGGGGATAGTAGTTGTAGCTTAGTATTTGAAGATATAAAATGATAAAGCTGTAAAACACCTAGAATATATATGGAAAATAATGACAGCTTAATAAGGTTAGTGATAACGTTGCTATTGATAATAATGAGGCTCCAGAGGGCAGAATTAGGATCAGAGGTTAGCAGTAACATGAGGTATTTTTCAGCACAAAGTAAGGAACTATTTTCTAATAAGGGAGTGGGGATTATCTAAAGGTGGTATAGGCTGCCTTAAAAAATTGTGAGTTATAGTAATCAAAACAGTGTGGTAAATGCATAAAGATGACATATAGAACCATGAAGTAGAATTGAGAGTCCAGACATAAACCCGTACACATATGGTCAATTGATTTTTGACTAGGGTTTCATGTCCATTTAATGGGTAAAGAACGATCTTCAACAAATGGCAAAAAACAATACCCACATGCGACAAAATGAAACTGTACTCTTACCTGACACGATATCTAAAAATTAACTCAAAATGGACCAAAGACCTAAATGTAAGAGCTAAAACTTTAAAACTATTAAAAAAACATAGGCATGATCTCCACGGCTTTAGCATTGGCAACAATTTCTTAGACATAACTCCAAAAGCACTAGCAGCAAAAATAAATAAATAAATAAATAAATAAAAATAATAATAAATTGGACTTAATCCAAATAAAAAAATATTGTATCAAAGGACATTGTGAAAAGAGTGAAAAGACCAAATGCAAAAAATATTTGCAGATTATGTACCCAGTAAGGATTTAGTATCCATAATACATAAAGAATTCTTACAACTCAGCAAAAATTTAAATGACCCAGTAATAAAGAAGGCAGAAGACTTGAATAGATATTTACTCAAGAAGTTATTTAGATGGTCAACAAGCACATGAAAACCTTCTCAACACCATTAATTATTAAAGAAATGTCACTCAAAAGCAAATGAATTACACTTTATCCCCGCTATGACAGCTATAATGAAAAACAATAGAAAACAGCATGTGTTGACAAGGATGTGAAGGAACTGGCACCTACATTCGTTGTTGGTGCAAATGTAAAATGGTGTAGCCACTATGGAAAACAGTTTGATGGCTCCTCAATAAGTTAACAGAATTACCATGTGAACTAGAAATTCTACTCCCAGGTATATACCCCAAATAATTGAAAACAGGTGTTCAAAAATGTGCTAAAAATATTCACTGCAGCACCAATCATATTATCCAAAAAATAGAAATAACACAAATGGCCATTAACTTACTAATAAATAAGATGTAGTATAACCATATCTTGGAATATTATTCAACCATAAAAAGGAATGAAGAATTGATATATGCTAATACATGGATGAACCTTGAAAACATTATACTGAAGAAGCCAGACACAAAGGTCTTACATTGTGTGATTTCACTCATATTAATTGTCCATAATAGGCAGATCATAGAGACAAAAAGCTGACAAGCAACTGTGGAGAGGGGGGAGTGAGGAGTTATTGCTTAATGGATATGGGATTTCATTTTTGGGGGATGAAAATTTTCTGTAACTAGATCTGTGATAATGGTTATGCAACCTTGTGAATGTACTAATTGAACATTTGAAAATGGTTAAAACAGTAAATTTCATATTATGTGTATTTTGCCACAATGAAAAATAGTAGTGTTACAGAACAGATCGGGGGGTATGAAAGATATGAAAGTTCCCCCCCTTTTTTCCCTGGGGGTTCCTCGCCCTTACCAGGTTTGCTTTGCCTGCTGCCAGAGGAAAGATATAAAAGGAAAAGAATTATTATTTATTTAGAAGTTGTACAGACTAAAGTTCTTTAGAATATGCATAAACACACACAGTTCTTCCCTCTCCCTCTGCCCTGTCTAGGGTACCATATCTCAAGCAGGCTCCCGGCACCATGCATGTGGCAAAAGGGAGCATTTCCAAAGCCATGTGGTCCTGACTCTCACCCAAGCTGTGTGGTCCTCACTCGCCAAAACCGCGTGGTCCCAACAAGACGCCCAAGCTGTGTAGTCCCAAAAAGAGACGCCAAATGGCTGCCCCACCTGGGTTTAAATCCCAGCGCCAATCTTTCTCTGCAGCCTTATTTCTGGCTCCTCCCAGAATTGGCCACAGCTGCCAGCATTCAGGGCAGGTGTGGCCCTATGGTGGGGAGTCAATTATCTCCAAGCTCTTCTGGACCCCATTACAAATCCCTTTTTTGGGCCCCCCTCTTGGCTGCACCCTGTTATAGAAGTAGCGAGATTCCTTTGGTAGCATGTATTCAAATGAATACCAGAAAACCACTCAATGGGGATGCTGTCCAGGCAACTCCACAGGGTAATGAAGGTTGGATTAAATGACTTCAAAGGAAGTCAGTGAACTGTGAGTGAACAAGAGCTCTGCCTTTGGGATTGGGCAAGCTGGGGAGCCAATGTGCTATGTGCTGGCTCTGTGACCCTGGATCTCTGTGACCCTCTCTGAGACTCATCTGTAATGTGAAGACAGTAATTACAGGGTTGCTGGGAAGATTTATGGCGAGAGCACAATGCCTGACACGTGGTATTTCATAAAGGCCATTCATTTTTTCTGGTTTTAGAATTCTATAATTCCTTAAAGAAATCTTCCTAGTAATCAAAAATACATTTTGAAGATAATCAAGAAGTGTTTTGGAAGGTTGATCGAAATCAGCAGAATGTGAAGGCAAATCGCTCCTTTCCCATCTTCTCCCTGTGGAAACCTACTGCCACCAGACCTGTTTTCCAGGCCTTGATGGAATTTTTGTTCCTCATCTCTGCCTGTGTTTGCTTTATTTTCTTTAAAATTCATCCCTGTGAGGAGCATGCCTTCCTAGTTCTTTTATAATTGGTTTCTGGAAAATGTCTATGTCCAGCTTGCTTTTTTTAAAAAACTTTATTTATTTATTTTTAGAGAGAGGAAGGGAGGGAGAAAGGGAAATATATCAATGTGTGGTTGCCTCTTGAGCGCCCCCTCCTGGGGCTTGGCCCGCAACCCAGGCATGTGCCCTGACTGGGAATCAAAGGGGCAACCCTTTGGTTTGCAGTCCGGTGTTTAATACACTGAGCCTTACCAGCCAGGGCCAGCTTGATTTTTGGGTCCTAGCTTCTCCTGCCCTCCTCCACACCCTGCCCCCAACACCTGCACTGTGCTTTGGCTTCATAGTCTCTGTGTTATTTCAGTTTTTCATGATTCTCTCTGTAAATGGTCAATCATCTTCACTTTCTCTAACTAGTTATATTCACAAAGATTTCTAAAGCTGAGATCAACATATCCATAGGCTTGGGGCTTTTTCAAAGAGCTCACACTCATGGAATTGCCAGAAAGCTACAATGGAAATTCAAAGCATAGGCATTCATTAACCTTTGAATATCCAATTTACAGAGATCAAACATCCTTTAGAAGCTTGCATGGAAAAGGAGAAAAAGTTTCAAATGTTGTCCATCTGTCTTCTTACTGTGGAGGCAGTGGCTGAGAAATTAGGGAAGGGGATTGAGTATCGAGGAAAGAAATATGTTCTCAGGAACCCTGTATTTTCACAATGCATCATGGTCATATATTTCGGGACCTGAAATTTAGGAATCAGAGCTAGATTAGAAATCTGGCTCTAGCTTTTTAAAATCATATTTTGTAATTTGTGTTTCCTTGAACAAACTACCTAATCTCTATAGGCTTCAGTTTCTTTATATATAAAATGAAAGATATATGTATTTATCTTCAAGGGTCGTATGAAAGATTAAATGAGCTAAAATGTGTGGCACATTACCAATAATAGTTGACATTATCGAGTACTTACTATGTACATGAAAATTTCTTATGTGTTTTGAAGTAATAACTTTAATTTTTTTAAATTTTATTTTATTGTTGTTCAAGTACAGCTGTCTACCTTCCCCCCACATACTCCTCCTCCCCACCCCAGCCATCCCCACCTCCCTCCCCAACTCCACCTCCCCTTGTTTTTGTCCATGTGTCCTTTATAGTTGTTCCTGAAAACTCTTCCCCCTTTCCCCACCCCATTACCCACTTCTACCTTCCCTCTGGTTACTGTCAGTTTGTTCTTAATTGCAATGTCTCTGGTTATATTTTGATTGCTTGTTTGTTTTGTTGATTAGGTTCTACTTTAAGGTGAGATCATATGGTATTTGTCCCTCACCTCCTAGCTTATTTCGCTTAGCATAATGCTCTCCAGTTCCATCCATGCTGTCGCAAAGGGTAGGGGCTCCTTCTTTCTTTCTTCTGTGTAGTATTCCATCATGTAAATTAACAATAGTTTTTTTTTTTTTAATCCATTCATTTACTGATGGGTGCTTTGGTTGCTTCCAGTACTTGGCTATTGTAAATTGTGCTGCTATGAACATTGGGGTGCATAGGTTCTTTTGGACTGGTGTTTCAGGATTCTTAAGATATAATTCCAGCAGTGGAATTGGCTGGGTCAAAAGGCAGTTCTATTTTTAATTTTCTGAGGAAATTCCATACTGTTTTTCACAGTGGCTGCACCAGTCTGCAATCCCACAAACAGGGCACTAGGGTTCCCTTTCTCCACATCTTCCCCAATACTTGTTGTTTGTTGGTTTGTTTATGATGGCCATTTTTCACGGGTGTGCAGTGGTATCTCATTGTGGTTTTAATTTGCATCTCTCTGATGGCTAGTGATGTTGAGCATCTTTTCATATGTCTCTGGGCCCTTTGTATGTCCTCCTTGGAGAAGTGTCAGTTCAGGTCTCGCCCATTTTTAATTGGGTTGTTTGTCTTCCTGGAGTGGACTGGTGTGAGTTCTATATATATTCTGGAGATCAATTCCTTGTCTGAGGTATCATTGGCAAATATGTTTTTCCATACAGTTGGTTCTCTTTTCATTTTAATTCTGTTTTCTTTATCCATGCAGAAGCTCTTTATTTTGATGAGATCCCATTTGTTTATTCTTCCCTTTATGTCCCTTGCTCTATGGGATGTATCAGTGAAGTAATAACTTTTTAAAATCACAACAATACTACTACTTAAATTCACATTGTATAGATGTGGAAATTGAGGTACAGAATAAAGTAAGTACCTTTTCCAATGTTTAGATCTAGGCAGTGTTTGGAGATAGGAGTCAAGCCTAGGAAATCTGGCCATAGGGCCTATGATAACTATAAAGCCACATTGGCATCTCAGATACTCTTTTCTTCATACAAAGGCTGAATTAACACTATTATATGTCTTTCAAATTTGTTTTTGACAGGAGAGAAATAGATGAGATATATTTCTGATGTTTCTGAGATTATTCCTAGGATCTTGTCTTAATGTTAAAGCACTATTCTTCATCACCATCACAGCTTGACTTGGTTTTTGAGGACCCTCCTGGGAATCCAACTTCTGTTCACAAAATTGTTGCTATGGGAAAATGCATTTGACATTTCAGAGCATAGATTCACACAAGGACATTTTTTACTAGTACTTATAGTATCAGTGATGATATAGTTGTAATTTTCTTCACTCTTAGTGAAAACCAATATGCTTATCATATCTTTTTTTCATTCTCAAATTATTTAGGAAGAGATGGAGAGGGGAATTGGAAAACTGATTTGGGTTTTCTTTTCTGACAGTAGGAAACAATGTAATTAGTGGACAATTTACCCATAATCTTGATCTTTAAAATCTCTCTCCCTTCTATTCCATTAAGACTGTCTTTTTTCAGAGAAGAAAAAAATGTATAAATAGCCAGACTACTAAATTCTCTGTAATAACTGAAGGTAATAATGGCAGCTAGTGGTGGGGAGTGGGTGAGAAGAGGGGTGGAGGGACTGAACAAAAAGGAAAAAGGACTCGTAGACGTGGACAACAGTGTGGTGACTGCTGGGAGGAGAGGGGCATAAGGGACTAAATGGTAATAGGAAAAACACAATAAAGATTAAATAAATTAAAAAAAGAAAAGAAATATACCTTTTGCAACAGCATGGATGGAACTGGAGAGCATTATGCTAAGTGAAGTAAGCCAGGCAGTGAGGGACAAATACCATATGATCTCACCTTTAACCGGATCATAACCAACAAAAGCAGAAAGCAAGCAAAACATAACCAGAGACGCTGAAATTAAGAACAGTCTAACAATAGCCAGGGGAGAGGGGGGAGGGGACAATGGGGAGAAGAGTTTTCAGGAATCACTGTAGAGGACACATGGACAGAACTAAGGGGGAGGAGGGAGGCTGGGGGGGTGGGACAAGAGGGGAAGGGAGGGGGAGGGGAGAGGCTGCAAATAACTGTAATTAAACAAAAAAATTAATAAAAAATATTAAAAAAATAAAAAGAAAAGAAATAGTTCTGGTATTTCAACCAGTCTCTCAAATAATGGCTCTGTTGTTTTGATCTCAGAAGTGTAAAGGAAGCTTTATATTCAGAGATGGGTGTCCCTGTTTCAAGCACCTGAGGGACTACATTATATATTTGAAAACAATTTTACAATATCCGTTTCTCAGACTGCCCAGCCATTGATGCTTTGATGTGGTTAAGTGATTTAGTAAAATCATGTAATAAATTAAATTAGATTTCAGCTTTCTTGATATTTTCGAAGAAGACACATGAAATGAGTACGTCCAAGCCACTGTGGAAAGCAGTATGGAGATACCTCAAAAAATTAAAAATGTAACTGTCCTATGACCCAGTGATTCCACTTCTGGGAATTTATCTGAAGAAACACTAATTTGAAAAGAACACAAGCACCCCTATGTTCATTGCAGCGTTATTTACAATTGCCAAGATATGGAAGCAGCTCAAGTGTCCGTCAGAAGATGAGTGGATAAAATAACTGCAGGACATTTACATAATGAAATACTATTTGGCCATAAAAGAAAAAGAAAATTTTACCCTTTGCAACAGTATGGATGGACCTGGAGAATATAATGCTAAGTGAAATAAGCCAGTCAGAGAAAGACGAATACAATATGATTTCACTCATACATGAAATATAATGAACAAACTGGACTAAAAAGGAAAATAGAGACAGTCTCATTGAGAACAGTCTGACAGCTCTAGGTGGGTAGGGAGTGGAGGGACTGAGCAAAAAGGAGAAAGGCCTCATGAACATGGACAACAGTGTGGTGATTGTCAGGGGAAGAGGGTATAAGGGGAATAAATAGTAATTGAAAAAATACAATTAAAAATGAGTACATCCATAAACCTGTAGCACTGAGAGGGTTTTCCATTTTTCTATTTTTCTTTTTTCATAGCAAGGTGCTGGTAGAGCAGGTAATAGATTATTTTCTTTTTATCTTGAGTAGAAACAAAGGAGAAATTGTTGAATTTCATTCTGAAGTATCCATGCCTGAGTGAGAGAAAATAAATGAGTATAGGGAAGAAAGAGGGAGAGATTTTCTAAGATACTGAGGAAGAAGCTGCTTTTAATAACATTATTTGGTGGTGGACAGGAGTGAAGGCAAGAACAGAGACCTTGCAAGTGTTTTGTAAGTAGGCAGATCTGAATTTTAATCTTGTTTCTACAATTTCCCTTTTTTGTCACTCAATTTTCCTGGGCTTGTTCCCAGGTTTGTAAAGTTGGAATCACAATGTTAAGAATTGAATTGTTACTGTGGGATTAATTGTTCTGATACAGGTAAAATATCTGTCTGAATGACTGGCAGAGTCACTATTTAATAAGTTGGTTCTTTCCTCTGACTCCTAGAGTGGTTTTGGCTTTACTAACTTTGAGCATCATTATCGTGAATCCTGGTTCTCACTATTGACTATAAAATCTGGGAAAAGATAGTTAACTGCTCTATGCCTCTGTTTCTTTATCTGCAAAAACTATACAATAGTACATATATCATAAAATCATTCATTCACCTAGCGCATTTATTAAATGCCCATTATTTTGACCAGGCTATGTTCTTTGATATTGGGGCTCCTTGGTGAACAAATGAAATGAAGACTATTGTAAGGTTGAAAGGAGTCAATAGATGCAAAACAGTACCTGTCATAAAAAGAGCAATCAATAAGGGGCATTATTATCATAAAAATGAACAAATAGTATTTTCTATGGTCTAAGTAAGACTGGATTTTATTATGTGTAAGGGCATTATTATAATTCAGTTCTTTTTCTTCTCATAAATCTTGGCTTTTAACACTAGGAACTTTCTAAGGTTTCAAGAGCATCTGCTTGGGGTTGACAAAAGATTCATGTTTTTGTAATTTGTTTAGTCTTTCCTGAGTTGATCTTTCCTGCTTTGCCTTAATTATAGAAGGCTGTCACAGAATGTGATTTCCAGGGCAATGTGACTTATAAGAGAATGAGAAATACATTGGTTTAAAATCCCATCTATTGTATTAGGTACATAGTAAATGTTGAATTACAAATTAACATTTATAAATAATTATAATTACATTTTTTAGGAATTTCTAAAAATAGTCTAATAAAAAAGCATAGTCAAGCAAACCACTTGCCAGTGATAGAACCCTTTGGCAATATAGCTTCTTGTAGATGGAGTTCATTGAGGGTGAGTAAATAATCATAGGAAGTCATGAAACACATACTATGAAGGCCAATGGTATAAATAAAATCAAACTGTCCTTGGAAATTATCATTTCTTCAATGGCTAACCCAACAGATTGACCAGGAGTATGTTAGAGAGACACAAATTTCACAGATTTGAAATTTTTCTTCAGCAAATTGATTTCCCCTTCTATTTCTCCAGGCATTCTTTAAAAGCAGAGTTAAAACCAATATTTTGTGATTCTTGTTCAATATGAATGTGAAAGTTTCTGAAAATTTAATATGCGAATGTAGAAAAATGAATTTGATTGTTTCCAACAATGGGAATTTAGGGATCTAGTCCAGAACGTGTGCAGTGATGAAGAGTTTCAGTGTGTTTCTAGAGTTCACTTCTGGGTATCTGCTCAGCAGAAGCTTTTGTGGTCTATGCATTTTATTGGAATGCCATTAAAATGTTTGAAAACATCTCATCCTGAAGGACTGGAGTTGATCTGGTTGGTAGGCTTAGTGCTGTAGGAAGAAGTTTCTCACTAAAAGCTGAAAATGTTGGTAGTTCATCACATGTAGGTTAAATTTGAACAGGAAGTTGGGTGTAATAAAGGAAAGAACTCCATGTGCACTTGGAAACTGGAATATGATTTCAAGATTGGGAGAAATTCAGAAACCAAAGAAGACCAGCAGGCTATGAATGTGTGAAGGGTTATCACAGACATTTATGGGGAGCAGACATTAAAGTCTTGGCTTTCATGGATCTACTTCAACTTAGTGTCTGGGAAGGTGGTCTACATTTAGGGTCTAGACATGAAATGGACAAAATAGCCATTATTGTTATTTAAAGATTGCCAATTCCACTATTTCTCATCATCTCTAAAAACCAGGTAGTAATCTGTGAGCCTCATTGTGCCTCTTTTCACCTTTTATCTATAATGAAATTAACATATTTGAATTTAAGAATTTTGCTATTACCTATGATTTGTGTTTATTTAAAAACAAACAAAAAAGAACAAACAAACAGACGTGAAGAACAGCCTTAAATCCCACTGACTGTGGAAAACAAAGTCATTATGAACACCTGTGAGCAATGCCTTATGCATGAAAGTCTCTAATTGGAATGATAGCAAAATCTTTCCATTCTTGTAGGAAAGTACATCTAATGTAGGATGGCTTTGAAAAATTTGATGCAGATTAGCCATTGAAATTAGAGTGGATGAGACCACAGCCCCACAGCATAAGTAAAGCAGTGATTCCCAAATCTGGTTAAGTATTAGAATCACCAGTGAACTTACTGAAATACAGATGTCAGACCCATCTTACTGAATTACTGTCTCATGGGGTGAGAGACTCATAAATTTGTAGCTTGCATTTTCTTCATATTTTAATCTAAAGTACAGAAAAATTTCAGAACTATTGGAATAGTGCATCAAACTATTTTTTCTCTATTAGAATTTTTCCATGTGTGGTCTATAGTCCAGTTGCACTTGAGTCTAGGAGTGAGAGGGTGAGAATGAAAGTGAGACAGGAATGCAAAGTAAAATACAGATTCCTGGGCTTCACTCCAATCCTGCTGAATCGACAAATGATTCAGGTGTGTTTTTTTTTATTAAGACTTTATTTTTTATTTATTTTTATTTATTTATTTTTATTGTTGTTCAGTTATAGTTGTCCCACCTTTTTACCCCATTGCTCTCCCCTGCCCCATCCTTTTTTTTTTTTTTTTTTTTTTTGCAGTTTTAGGTTTACAGTAAAATCAAGATAAAGGTACGGAGATTTCTCATATAACTTCGGCTCCCTACCATGCATAGCCTCCATCATGATCATCATCCCCAACCAGAGAGGTACATTTGTTACAATTGTTGAAGCTACATCATCACATCGTAATCACCCAAAGCCCGTAATTTACATTATGGTTCATCTTTGGAGTTGTACATTCTATGGGTTTGACAAATGTATAATGACATGTACTCATCATTATGGTATCACCCAGAGTGTTTTCACTGCCCTAAAAGTCCTCTGTGCTTTACTTATTTATCTCTGTTCATTCCTCTAACCTTTGACAACCACAAGGTTTTCCTGTGTCTTTTTCATAGCTTGATAGTACATTTCTTTTTAACACTGACTAATATTCCTTTGTCTGGATGTACCACAATTTATTTATTCATTCACCAATTGAAGGATATCTTACAAAATCCAGGTTTGAATAAAACTGCTATAAATGTTTATGTTCAGCGTTTCTTTTGTGTAGACATAAGTTTCAACTCCTTTGAATAAATGCTAAGGAATGTGAGTATGGTAAGAGTATATTTAGTTAGAAATTAGAAATAACTGAACTGTCTTCCAAAGTGGCTGTGCCATTATGCATTTCTACCAGCAATGAATGAGAATTCTCATGGCTCTGCATCCTCTTCAGCAGTGATATTTCACTGTTGTTTTAATTTTTATTTTATTGATGACATATGTGGAGAATCTTTTCATATACTTATTTGCCATCTGTGTATCTTCTGTGCTGAGATGTCTGTTAAGGTCTTTGGTCCATTTTCTTTTTTAATGGCAAAGCACATTTTATTTTTTTAACTTTTTTTTGTATTGTTGTTCAAGTACAGTTGTCTCCATTTTCTCCCCATGACTCCCCTCAACCCCACCCATCCCTACTTCCCACTCCTGATCCCACCCCCTTTGGTTTTGTCCATGTGTCCTTTATAATTGTTCCTGAAAACCCTCCCCCTTTTTCCGCCCATTATCCCCTCCCACCTCTCCTCTGGTTACTGTCAGTTTGTTCTTAATTTCAATGTCTCTGGTTATATTTTGCAATCAGGTTATTTGTTTTATCATTGTTAAGTTTTAAGAGTTCTTTACATATTTTGGATTAGTACTTTATCAGTGGTATCTTTTGAAAATATTTTCTCCCAATTCGTGATTTGTATTCTTGTTCTCTTGAACAGGTGATTTTTGTCAAAAGAGTTTGTATATTCTCCTATGAATGGGCCATGGATGGTGGAGATCCACATGATTTGAATTGACCCTAATAACTAATGAGATGGAAAATGTCTCAACCACAGCAATAAACAAGGAAGCTACTGAATCCTAGGCAAGGTACTTGATAATTTATCAACATAATCTCATTTTTTCTTGATAACTATGTTATGAAATAGATATTAAGATACTCATTGTAGCCCTGGCCAGGTGGCTCAGTTGGTTGGAGCCTCATCCCATACACCAAAAACCTGAGAGTTTAGTCACTGGTTGGGGCATGTATGGGAGGCAGCCAATCGAAGTTTCTCTCTCACATAGGTGTTTCTCTTTCTTTTTCTTTCTCTCCCTTCCTCTCTTTCTAAAATCAATTACAAAACTTATCCTTGGGTGAGTATAAAAAAAGATACTCATTGTAGAGGACCTCAGTTGAGTTCCTAGAGTTGGAAAAAGTGGAACCAAGATAGGGTTTTACTGACTACTATATTGCACCAAGTTGCCAATAAATCTATACTGAGCTATGTGTAAATAAGTAAAAGTCAACTTTAATTCCCACTCTAATGGTATCTATCTCTGTGGTCTTGGTTATGTCTCTGAGCCTCAGTTTCCTTACTTTTTATAGCCTAAATGTTATGTAAGAATATGGCTCTATTTTCTATAGTGGTCTTCCTTCTTAAATCTCTAATAAAATGCATTAGACAACAGAAAGAACACCTGTGGGAAATGAGCCTGTCATATGTTCTATTCTTTTCTAAGTAATTGTCTGAAATCAACATTTCAATGTTTCAAAAAGAATTTTATTTTCCACATATGTACAGGCAGCCTGAGACAGAAATCTGGTGTGCCAAAGATGCATTGGTATTTATTTATTTACTTATATAGTAACTTAGAATGCTCCCAGTCACCTGCCCTCACAATAGGGCTATAAATATTAACACCAACAGAATCTCAAGAGACTTACTCAGTGAAACCAGAAAAATAAAAAATGGTCTCACATTTGGTATGGTAGTTACCTTCTACACTCCAGAATAAGTGATGTCTAACCTCTGTATCATCTGTGTACAGTAAGGGTTAAGGACCTTGACTTCTAGATGTCTGTTGTATTTATAATACAGACTGTCTCCTAGAACTAAATACCTGTGGAATCATTAACAGTGGCACCTAGGCAGCCAGGAGATTTCTGGTGGCTTTTTAAGTCACCCACGCCTATGCCCACACCTTCCTCACAGGCCATCGGTGACTGAAGCCATTACTTAGATTCAGACTTGCATACCCTTCAATGTGACTAGACTTTTCTGAATGACTTCCTTTGGCCCCAGCTCAGGTTGATAGGTTTGGTGGCCCCTTCAGACTTAGCATTCATGCCCCAGGTTTTCTCAAGGTTCTTGGCTTAATTTACTCTTCCATCTCCTTGCATTCCATTTCCTTAGCAGTGGCCCACAGCACTCAGCCCTCAACACTTAGTGGTGATGGGCTGTGTTAGTATCTCTACCTCTCCACAGCTCCCTGGACAGTGGAGGATAAGATGGACAAGGGCTTTGACGAAGAAGAGTGACTACACATGGGTTTGCAGAAATGATCCTTGTTTACTTCCTTATCTCAGCATAACTATTGATCACGTGCCTTTCACTTACAAAATGGTCCTGGTTTGAATGATTTAACTTATATTGTCGCTCTCTATATAATGTTCTCTGCCTTATGAAATTGGTCCTGTAGTATTGCACCCAGTGTCTAAAAGACAGAATTACAAATCAAATAAAAAGCTGCCTTTGATGAATTTTTATGTATTGTGGAGCTTTTTAAAACAGAGCTGTTCCTAGCATAGTCCCTGGTGCACCACAGGCATAAAATTATGGAAGTTATATTATTAAATCTGGTCACTTGTGACATTCATTACCTGGGTTAATGCAGATAGTAAACCCACAGTAAGTCAGCCCAACATAGCATCTGCCAGGCTCTATGTTAAATGGAGTCCCAGTACATACTTTTCATTTTGAAAGGAAGTCCTAAACTTCTGAGACCAACACATCCTTTCTGTTTTGTATTGCTTTACTTACCAATTCTGTAAATCATTTTTAGTTAAAGAGTAGTAAGTTAAAAAGTCAGAAGATACTATTGCAGAAAAGAAAGAATCGAGAGATCTGGATCTAATAAGTGTTTGGAGCTGAAGCAATCCAAGGTAAAAGAGGAGAAAGAGCACATGAGTAGAATGTCTGTTTGGGTTTTACAACTGATGATAATTTGTTCAAAAGAAGGATTCATCATGAGGAGGATGGGGAAGGTTGGGGGGAGCTCTAAAAGTCCCTTTTTGTTTTGAGATGTCTAGCTACAGTGAAGGCCTCTATGTTTCAGATGATACAGGAATAGTGCGCTCTCATCTTGGGCCCGGAGGAAGTGTGTACTCTTCGAGGCAGCCAGATTCCAGGTCTTGGAATGAATGGTAAGCCTTGGGGCAATCACGTGTCCTCTGCTGGGGC
>PVJI01017929.1:0-34399 GCA_004026765.1 Micronycteris hirsuta
TGAGTATTGCTACCCCAACTCTTTTTTCTTGTCTGTTTGCTTGGAAAACTTGTTTCCAGCCCTTCACTTTCAGTCTGTGTAAGTCTTTTGTCCTGAGGTGGGTCTCTTGTAGGCAGCATATGTGTGGGTCGTGCTTTCTTATCCATTCCGCTATTCTATGTCTTTTAATTGGAGCATTTAATCCATTTACGTTTAAGGTTATTATTGATAGGTACTTATTCATTGCCTTTTTTTTTTTTTGTACCTGTGTTCCTCACTCTCTCTCTTTCTCTTCCTTTCCTTAAATCAGTCCCTTCAGGATCTCTTGCAGAGCTGGTTTGGTGGAGGTGTATTCTTTTAGACTTCTTTTGTCTGGAAAGCTCCTTATTTGGCCATCTATCTTGATTGAGAGCCTTGCTGGGTAGAGTAGTCTTGGTTGCAGGCCTCTGGTTCTCATTACTTGGAAAATTTCTTGCCATTCCCTTCTGGCTTGGAGTGTTTCCATTGAGAAGTCAGCTGCTAACCTTATTGGGGTGCCCTTGTATGTTACTTCCTGTTTCTGCCTCACTGCCTTTAGGATTTTCTCTTTGTCTTGGAATTTTGCCATTTTAATGATGATTGTCTTGAAGTGGGCCTGTTAGGGTTCCTTTTGAATGAGACTCTCTGTATTTCCTGGATTTGTGTGACTTTTTCTCTCATCAGATTAGGGAAGTTTTCCATCATTACTTTTTCAAACAGGTTTTCCATCCCTTGCTGCTCTTCCTCTCCTTCTGATATCCCTATTATACAAATACTGTTACGTTTCATGTTGTCCTGCATTTCCCTTAATACCTCTTCATTCTTTCTGAGCCTCTTTTCCTGTTCTTGCTCTTTTTGGTTGCTTTTTTCAACCTTGTCCTCCAGTTCGCTGATCCAATCCTCTGCCTCATTGAGCCTGCTTTTGATTCCTTCTATTGTGTTCTTCAGTTCAGATATTGTATTCTTTATTTCCTCTTGGCCCTTGTGAATAGTTTCTATTTCCTTTTTCATGTTGACATAGTTTTCAGTGAGTTCATTATAGTTTCCCTATAGTTTCTGGTAGTTTTCTGTGAGTTCATCAAGCTTCTCAAGTTTCTTGAGCTGCCTGATAACATGCTTTGAACTCAATATCTGATAGTTGGCTTGCCTCTGTTTCATTTATCATTCTTTCTGGGGCTTCCTCCTTTCCTTTCATTTGGGGATTGTTTCTTTGTCTTCCCATTGTTTGTGGGATTCTTCTTGCTAGCCTCTGATTCTTAAATTGATCTATCAAGTTCTCTGAAGCAGCGAAGTTAATTTTGTGTCACTGTCTCTGTTTTTTGGGCTGACTCTTGTCTGGATCCCACTCTATTCTCTTCACAATTCCAGGTTTTAATGTCTCACCTGTGGATAAAGAAGAGAGGGGAAGGGAGAGAAAGAAGGAAAAGAAAGCAAAAGAAAAGGAAAAAGAAAGATAAAGAAAAAATAATACTCAAATAGCATAAAATAAAATATAATAAAAATATGAAAAAAAAGAAGAGAAAACTAGGAATGCCATATGAAGGGAAGGTAGAAGGAGTTAAAAAAATATAGAAGGACAGATAGAAAAGGGTTGGGGAAAAACAATCAAAGAAACAAAGAGAAAACAAAAGAAAGAAGAAAAAAAAAGAAAAGAAAAAAAAAGACTTCTGTTGGCTGGCTTCAACAGCGTCTGGTCAGGGCTGCGACAAGCTGGTAAGATATCAGACTTCCCTGGCTTTCTTCCTCGGCTGCACTCTTAGCTGCTGTCCTGCCTCCAGCTGAGTTGCTAGGAATTCGCAGCACCTCCTCTGGGCTGTCTGATTCCCACCCTAAGTCAGAGTTTGTGAGGTCTGTGTCTCCCTTCAGTGGGGTTCAATGTTTTTCTCCCACGGAGGGAGTCTGCACCGCAGGTCTCCAATCACAGTTGCTGGGTTGTGTCTCAGGCCCTCCCAGAATGAGCTCCGCGCCCCTGTATTTGTTGCCTGCTTTTGTCTCTGGATTCGGGGCTTGCAAGCCGCAGGCCTGGGCGCCTGGTTGGGCACCACCCCCAGCCGCCCCCGACTGGCTTCGCTGGGTGTGCACCTGGTCCCGGAATTCCAGGTCTGGGTCTCCGGTTCAGTTCAATCTCCAATTACTCCCGCTGGGATCGCCGGCCTCTGCAGACCAGTCCCCACGTACACACTGACCTCTGGACTGCTGGGGACCAAAGCTCTCCCAACAGACGCGTGCCTGCTTTGGCAACTCTCATACCCCAATCCAGCTCCCTCCCAGGGATCCTGGAACAAGCCGGCAAGCTGCTGCTACTGGATCCGCAGACCTCCCGGCTCCCCGTGAGTCCCTTCCCTCCAAAGCAGACTCCCTACCGGCTGATCTTTCAGTTTTATGTGCAATCCTGGTCGCCACTCTTCCTGAAATAAATCTGGGCGATCTCTCCGCTCCTCAGAAAATCAGCCAGATATCCCACCAGTGGGCTGGAGGAAGCTGATCTTGCTCCCTCCTACTCCGCCGCCATCTTTCCTATTTCACAAAAACATTTTGATAAGTTGAAAAAGATGGAGATAATATTAGGCATATTCTGTTACCACAACAGTATGAAAATAGAAATCAATCACAAGAAATAAACCAAAAAACACGCTAAGACATTGTGAGCTAAATAACATTTTACTAAATAATGAATGATTAAAAATGAGATCAAGGAGGAAATCAAAAGATACCTTGAAACAAATGAAAATGAGAACACAGCAACCCCAAATCCATGGAAGACAGTGAAAGCAGTTCAAAGAGGGAAATTCATAGCATTACAAGTCTCCCTCAAGAAGCAAGTAAAATCTCAAACAGGCAATCCATGTTATACCACAAGGATCTAGAAAAAGAACAACAAAGCCCAAAGTGAGTAGAAGAAAGGAAATAATAAATATCAGAGCAGAAATAAACAAAATAGAATCTTAAAAAATGAAACAAAAGATCCATGAAACGAAGAGCTGGTTCTTTGAAAAGATAAATGAGTGACAAACCTCTAGCCAGATTCATCAAGAAAAAAAAAAAGAGAACCGAAGTAAATAAAGTCAGAAATGAAAGAGAAGTAATGACTGATACCAAAGAAATACAAAAGATTATAAGAAAATATTACAAATAGCTATATGCCAAAAAATTGGAAAATCTGATGAAATGGATAAATTCCTAGAAAGATACAGGCTTCCAAAACCAGATCAGGAAGAATCAGAAAATCTGAACAGCCAGATTACAACTAGTGAAATTGAGGCAGTAATCAAAAAAACTTTTTTTTAAAAGGTTTTATTTATTTTTATTTTTATTTTTTTTAAAGATTTTATTTATTTATTTTTAGAGAGAGGGGAAGGGAGGGAGACAGAGAGGGAGAGAAACAGCAATGTATGGTTGCCTCTCACATGGCCCACACTGGGGATCCGGCCCGCAACCCAGGCATGTGCCCTGACTGGGAATCGAACTGGGACCCTCTGGTTCCCAGCCCGCGCTCAATCCACTGAGCTACACCAGCCAGGGCCAAAAAAAAACCTAAAAAAAAATACTTTTAAAATTTATTTTAGAGAGAGGGGAAGGGAAGAAGAAAGAGGGAGAGAAACATCAATGTGTGGTTGCCTCTAGCGCACCCCCTACTGGGTGCCTGACCTGGCCTGCAACCCAGGCATGTGCCCTGACTGGGAATTGAACCAGTGACCCTTTGGTTCACAAGCCAGTGCTCAATCCACTGAGCCACACCAGCCAGAGTTCAAAAAAACTTTTAACAAACAAAAGTCATGGACTAAATGGCTTTACAAGTGAATTTCACCAAACATTCAAAGAACTAACACCTATCCTTCTCATATTATTCCAAAAAATTCAAGAGGAGGGAAGACTCCAAAGCCATTTTACCAGGCCAGGATTATCTTAATTCCAAAACCAGGTAAAGACACGACAGAGAAAAAAAATTACAGCCCAATATCCCTGATAAACATAGATGCTAAAACCATCAACAAAATATTAGCAAACTGAATAGAGCAATACATTGAAAAGATCATACATCATGATCAAGTGGGCTTTATTCTGGTGATGCAAGGTTTGTATAATATTCACAAATCAATAAACATGATACACCACATAAACAAAATGAATGATAGTTGCAGGGGAAAAAAGCATTTGATAAAATCTAGCACATGTTTATGATAAAAACTCTCAGCAAAGTGGGAATAGAGAGGACAAACCTCAACATAATAAAGGCTGTATATGCCATACCAACAGCCAACCTTGTAGGATCAGGAACAAGACAGGGATGTCCACTTTCACTACTCTTTTTCAACATAGTACTGGAAGTCTTAGACTCAGCATTCAGAGAACAGGAAGAAGTAAAAGGCATCATTGGGAAAGAAGTAAAACTCATTATTTGTAGATGACATGATACTGTACCGAAAACCCTAGTCTACCAAAAAAGAAAAAAAAACAACAACCCACTACTAGAACTGATAAATGAATTCAGTAAAGTAGCAGGTTACGTAATAAAAATCCAGAAACCAGTTGCCGTTTAAAAAAGATTTTATTTATTTATTTTTAGAGAGAGGAGAAGGGAGGGAGAAAGAGAAGGAGAAATAGCAATGTATGGTTGCCTCTCACATGGCCCGCACTGGGGACCTGGCCCGCAACCCAGGCACGTGCCCTGACTGGGAATTGAACCGGGACCCTTTGGTTCCCAGCCCGCGCTCAATCCACTGAGCTACTCCAGCCAGGGCCCAGTTGCATTTTTATACACCAATAATGAACTATCAGAAAGGGAATCTAAGGAAACAATCTCATTCACAATGGTTTGAAAAAGCATGAAAAACCTAGGAATAGATTTAATGAAGGATGGAAAATTTCAGTACTCAGAAAAGTATAAGACCCTGACAAAGATAGTGAAGAAGATACAAATAAGTGGAAGCACGTACAGTGTTCGTGGATAAGAAGAACTATGGAATTGGAAAGTATTATGCTAAGTGAAATAAGCCAGGCGGCGGAAGACATATACTGTATGATCTCACTTATAAGTGGAACCTAATCAACAAAACAAACAAGTGAGCAAAATAGAACCAGAGACATGGAAATAAAGAACAAACTGACAGTGATCAGAGGGGAGGAGTGAGGGGAATAATCGACTAAGTAGGGGAAGGGTCAAGTCAAGGAACATGTATAAAGGACCCATGAGCTAATACGACAGGGGGGAGGACTGAATGTGGGAGGCAGAGGGTGGGCAGGGCAGGGGAGAGTAATGGGGGAAAATGGGGACAACTGTAATTGAACAACAATAAAAAAATAAAAATGAAATAAATTGTCCAATTCTACCTAAAGCAATCTATAAATTCAACACAATTCTTACCAAGATACCAATGGTGTATTTCACAAAGCTAAAACAAATATTTCAAAAATGTATATGGAACCAAATAAGACCCCAAATTGCCACAGCGAACTTGAAAAAGAGGAAAAGCATTGGAGAAATCACGTTGCCTGATATAAAACTGTATTACAAAGCCAAAATAATCAGAACAGCATGGTCTAGGGATAAAAACAGACTTATAGAACAATGGTGCGAAACAGAGCCCAGAAATAAACCCACACCTTTATGGTCAATTAATATTTGCTAAAGGAGGCCAGAGTATACAGTGGGGTAAAGATAGTCTATTCCATAAATGATGTTTGGAAAATTGGACAGATACGTGTAAAAAATATGAAACTAGACCACCTTCTTATACCACACACAAGATAAACTCAAAATGAATAAAATATTTAAATGTTAGACTTGAAACCATAACAATTTTAGAAGAAAACATAGGCAGTAAAATCTTGGATACATCTTGTAAAGCAGTATTTTTTTCTGACATATCTCCTCTGTCAAGGGAAATACAGAAAAAAATGAACAAACAGGACTACCTCAAATTAAAAATAATTTTTGCATAGCAATGCAAAGAAATCATCAACAAAATGAAAATAACCCACTGCATAGGAGAACATATTTGCTGATACATCTGATAAGGGGTCAATACCGAAATTTATCAAGAATTTATGCAACTCAACACCAAAAACAAAAAATCCAATTAAAAAATGGGCAAAGACCTGACAAGATACTTCTCCAAAGAGGACATACAGATAACCAACAGACACATGAAAAGATGCTCAACATCACAAATCATCAGAGAGATGCAAATTAAAACCACAATGAGATATCACTTCATAGAATGGCTATCATTAAAATTCAACAAACAACAAGTGTTGACAAGGGTGTAGGGAAAGGGAACCCTTGTGCACTATTGGTGGGAATGCAGATTGGTGCAATCACCATAGAAAACAGTATGGAGGTTCCTCAAAAAAAAAAAGAAAAGAAAAAGAAACTGCCTTATGAGCCAGCAATTCCACATTTGGGAGTTTATCTGAAGAAATCTGAAATGCTAATTTGAAAGAACATATGTACTGCTATGTTTATTGCAGTGCTATTTACAATAGCCAAGATTTCAAAACAGCCCAAGTGTCTATCAGTAGTAGATGATTGGATAAAAAAAGCAGTGGTACTTTTACACAATGGAATACTACTCAGCTGTAAAAAAGAAGGAAATGTTACCCTGTGCAACAGCATGGATGGACCTGGAGAACATTATGCCACATGAAATAAGCCAGTCAGAAAAAGACAAAGTACCATATGATCTCAGTCGTATGTGGGATGTAATGAACAAGCTGAACTAACAAGCAAAGTAGAGACAGACTCATAGACAGAGCAGGCTGACAGCTGTCATGGGGTTGTTGGGTTGGGGTTGGAGGGACTGAGGAACAAAAAGAAAAACGTGGACATGTGCAACAGTGTGGTAACTGCAGGGGAGAAGGGGGTGGAGGAGGTTAAAGGGGGTAAAGTTGTGATGGATGGAGACATGACTTAAGGTGGTGAACACATAGTACAGTGTACAGAATATGAATTATGCACCTGAAACCTATATAATTTTGTTAACAAGTATCACCCTAGTAAATTTAATTAATAAAAAATATTCCCATATTTTGAGGCCTTTAGGAAGATGCTATTTTAGACCAAAACAAATAACAATAATTGCACAAGATACCATATTTTGCTGTGTATAATGCACACTTTTTTTCCCCAAATTTTTGAGGGAAAAATAAGGATGCGCATTATGTGTGGGTGGTACCTGAAATACCTTGTATCTGTTCTTTTGTTTTGTGATTAGTTGTTACATAAAGTTTCTTGTACCTTAGTATGTTCAAAAATAAATGCTAAAATTCCTTTATAATACAAAAAAACCAAGTATTTAAATATAAATAAATAAATAATTGAATTAAAAAATGAAAGATTTTTTTCCTGAAAGTTTGGTCTAAAAATGTGGGTGTGCATTATACACAGCAAAATACAGTACAATCAATTACATAGATCTTTGCACCCATAAGTGTGTATATCTGCAAAAGATATTCCTGTAAATACCTCTTCTTGGGGTTCAGGACCCAGGGTTTGCAGTATTGAAAATTTAATATATTCTGCCAAATTACCTTCCAAAAATGCTAGACCAGTTTACACTCTCCCCAAATATACCTGAGTGCCCTTTTCTTTGTATCCTTATTTATAGTGAATATGAATCCTCTTTATCGTCAAACATATTTTATGAATTTTAAGTTTTCTTTTTATAGTTTTTTTCTGTGGATCGCATGCTCATAATCTTGCTCGTTTTTCATTAATCTGCTTGTCATCAAAAGCTGCCTCTAGATCTTCAATTCCAAAACTACTTAGGCATACAGAAAAATACAGAGATTAATACAGCCAACACCCAGATTTCACAAATGTTAACATTTTATCATTTCTGCTTAAGATGTTTATTTTTAAAATTTGCACGTGATGTGACGCTGTCGTGATACTCTCTCCAACCAATTTCTTTTCTGAGTCCTGCAGTTGTCATCACTCTTCCCAAGTGTTTATACATATTTTCCATACATGTTTTAATAATTATGTTATTTACATCTACAAAACAGATAACATTATTTTGTATTTTTAGTATTTGCATAAATAGAATCATACTGTACAAATTCTTCTAAAGCTTGTCTTTTAAAAATTCATGTATTCTTGAGATTTGTCCAGTTGACACTTACAGTTCTTGTCGGCCCTTTAACCTGCAACATATATTTGTTTGAATGCCATGCAGTTAATTTATCCATTCTTCTATTGATAGATTTTCATCCCCCTACTTTTTTACCTTTTGGAATTAAAAGCAATATAATAATGATCTTTTTTTGGAGGTCACATGTGCAAGAGCTTCTCTTGGGTATATATCAGTAAAGTTTTAGTTTGTGGAGATGGACATCATCATATTTATTAAATGTGGTCAATTGTTCTTAACGGTGATTAAAATGCTTTATCTTCTTGCCAGCTGTGTACTTTCCCACATTCATACCAACAAACTCCTGCTATTCTCATACTATTGTTTTTCTTTTACTCTTTACTCACATCTTAGTACTTAATAGAAGAAATAAAGAACATGCATGGAAAGAATGAGCAATATCATCAGACCACTAGACATAACCACCCCAGAGAATGTTGTGACCCATGCACATGGAAGCCGTCAAGACAGATCGTATGCTGGGCTGTCAAACTACCGAAACAAACTCAGTGCAGCTGAAAACATGCCTGTGTGCTCTCTGGCAAAGTGGATTTTGTGGAAGTCAACAACAAAAAGATATCTGAATTCAGCATAAATTTGCAAATGAAACGATATACTCAAAGTAATGCATGGATCAAAGAAGAAATCACAACAGAACTAGAAAATATTTGGAAGTGAATAAAAATGAGAACACAATATATCAAAATGTGGGATGCAGCTAAAGCTGCATATGGGAAATTTTATAGCAGTAAATATTTTCATTAGGAAAGAAGACAGGTCCATCTTAAATTAGAATAAAAAGAGCAAATTAAATTCAAAATATATAGAACAAAGGAATACAAGTAAGGTCAGAAATCAGTAAAGTTAAAACAGAAAAAGGGGAGAAAAATAAAATTTTTGGAAAGAACAATAAAATTAATATCTGTCTAGATTGATCAAAGAAGAAGAAAGCAAATTATCAATGTTAGGAGTGAAAGGGAGACATCAGTACAGTTTCTTTGGAATGGAATAATAATGAGGAAATTGGAGCCACTTTATGCCAAGAAAGTTCACAACATTAGATGAAAGGGATCATTTCCTCGAAAGATACATGTTAATGAATTGACTTAATACAAGGCAGAACCTCTGTGGAGCCAAAAATCTAATATACTACACTTGAATTTATAAGTAAAATCTCTGCCACCAAATTCCAGGCCCAGATGGCATCACTGGTGCATTTTTTTCAGACATGGAGTGATGAGGTGCAACAGAGTCATATGTGAAACCATTGTTATCCTGCTATCAAAACCAGATAAAGATCTTACAAGGGGGAAAAGCTACAGTCTAATCCCACATAAAGAAACTAAAGATTTTAACAAATATTAGGAAAGCAATTTCAACAGTAGATGAAAGGGTAATACATCTGGACCAAAGAGTTAATCCCAAGAATAGAGTAGTGCCTGACACTGAAGCTGCTCACCAATGCCATTCATTCACTGCAGGGCACAAGTGGAAGGGAAAAATGATAGAATGGCAAGAAATGCAGAAAAACAATTTGACAAGATTGGATGTTCGTTTTCTGATAAAAACTCTTAGCAAACTATGAAGAGAATGTACCTAGCACAACTGTCAGTAGGTGTCTACAATAACACCATGGTTAACATGATTCTTTTGTAAAAAAATATTTTTTAAATTTATTTTTAGAGAGAGGAGAAGGGAGTGAGAAAGAGAGGGAGAGAAATATCGATGTGAGGGAGAAACTTCGATGTGTTGCCTCTCAAATGCACCCATCTGGGGAGCCAGACCTGCCACCCAGGCATATGCCATGACCAGGAATCAAACCTGTGACCTTTTGCTTTGCAGGATGATGCCCAACCAACTGAGCCACACTGGCCAGGCAGTGGAAGACTGTATCTTTCCATCTATCATCAGGAATAAGACAATCATGTCCATTCTGACCACTCATAATCATCATTGCACTGGGGATCCTAGACAGTACAATTAGCAAAAATAAATCATTAAATAATTAAAAATGAAAGGCATGTAGGTGGAACAGGAAGAAATAAAATTGTCTCTATTTTCAGACAACATGATCATATACATAAAAATACTAAGGAGTCTATAAAATAGCTATTAAAATGACAAGTGACGCCAATTTAGAAAAAACTTTTCCAATGCTAACTTACATTTTAGACAGATTAAGATGGAGGTAACGAAAATAATAACTTCTTTCTTAGATAACTGTATAACTCTGTAGTGATTTTGTTTTAATTAAGTTTAAAGATGATTTTTTTTTCTTCAAAGGGCTAGTGGACAGTGTCAAGATGCAGAGAAAAATATCACTCAGCTTCAATAGCAAGAGAGTAAATTTTGAACATATAATGCTAATTTATTGTAAAAATAAGTGCATTTCAATGATAAAATTAAAACTTACAGTTTTAAAGTTATATAAATTAATAAATTCATTTAAAAAGTCTAGTAATTCAATAAAAGTATTTTTACTAATTTATGGCTTTGCGGTCTGTTTTAAAATTTAATACAAGTGTGTTTCATAACAAATATATATATGTATAGTTTATAATAACATTAGGATAGGTCTGGTTCACCATTTTGCATAGTGTCTGATCCACTTGTAAATGGTCAGATTTCTGTTTTTAGATCATACTATGTATGCATGATGTATTAGCATATATAGGCTAATTAATTCAGTTAAAAACTTTTTTAAATTATATTTTATTGATTATGCTATTACAGTTGTACCATTTCCCCCCCTTTCTTCCCCTCCTCCTCCACATCCCCCATTCCCTACCCTTTAGTTTTTGTCCATAGGTCATACACATAAGAACTTTCTTTGACTTCTACATTTCCTACACTATTCTTAGTCTGTTTTCTACCTACCACTTATGCTACTTATTCTCTGCACCTTTTCCCCTTCTCTCCCCAACCACTCCCCTGTTGATATCCCTCCATGCCTTATATAAATCCCTTTATCATTTCATATAATAAGCCTGGGTGATGATGAACTCCTTGAACTTGACCTTGTCTGAGAAGCACTTTATCTGCCCTTCCATTCTACATGAAAGCTTTGCTGGATAGAGTCATCTTGGATGTAGGTCCTTGCCTTTCACTACTTGGAATATCTCTTTCCAGCCCCTTCTTGCCTGCAAGGTCTCTTTTGAGAAATCAGCTGACAGTCTTATGGGAATTCCTTTGTAGGTAACTATATCCTTTTCTCTTGCTGCTTCTAAGATTCTCTCCTTATTTTTAATCTCGGGTAATGTAATTATGATGTGCCTTGGTGTGTTCCTCTTTGGGTCCAACTTCTTTGGGACTCTCAGAGCTTCCTGGACTTCCTGAAAATCTATTTCCTTCACCAGCTTGGGGAAGTTCTCATTCATTATTTGTTCAAATAAGTTTTCAATCCCTTGGTCTTCCTCTTCTCCTTCTGGCACCCCTATGACTTGGCTGTTGGGACGTTTAAAGATGTCTTGGAGGTTCCTAAGCCTCTCCTCATTTTTTTGAATTCTTATTTCTTCATTCTTTTCTGGTTGGATGTTTTTTTCTTTCTGCTGGTCCACTCCGTTGATTTGGGTCCCAGTTTCCTTCTCATCCCTATTGGTTCCCTGCAGATTTCCCCTCATTTCTTTTATCGTATCCTTCATTTGTTCAACTAATTTTGGCCATCTTTCTTCCAATCCTGTGAGCATCCTGATTACCAGTGCTTTGAACTGTGCTTCTGATAGGTTGGCTATCTCTTCATCACTTAGTTGTATTTTTTCTGGAGCTTTGACCTGTTCTTTCATTTGGGCAATTTTTTTTTCTTGGTGTGCCTGTTACTTTAAGGGGCGGAGCCTTAGGCGTTCACCAGGGCGGGGTAACCCAAATGACTGTGTTGTGACGCAGGCTGCGGGGATGGGTCCTGAGCAAACAATGGCGCTTGCTCACTCTCCGCACTTCCCCCAGCTACCCACCAGCAAGTTGGGCCCTTCTTTGCTGGCTTCAGAGTGAGTGGACGGGCCTGCACAGTTCCAAGTCCCTGTGGGTCTCTCCAATAAACTCTCCTGTGAGGCCAGGAGTTCCTCCCACTGCCCCCTCAACCCTCACAGGTGTATTCAGTTGGTGATTTGAGGCTTTATTTCCCTGCGTTGGTGGGTTGCCCGGTCTGCTCCACTCCCCAGCTTTTCCTCCTGGTTTATCTGCACGCGAATGACTGACCGCCCGGTCCACCAGTCTTGGCCCTACTGGGTCCGGGTGGGCCAGCTGCAGGTTTCGCTGAGTGCACCGGCTGTGTTTTGGCCAAGTGTGCCCGCCGCGGGTCTCTCCGGGCAGCTGGAGCGTTGCTGGTGCTGCTCCACAAACCGCATCTTGCCGAGTGCTCTCCACCCAGCTCCACCCCGCTTACCAGTCTGGATGAACGTGTCTTCTTTAACTCCTTGGTTGTCGGACTTCCACTCAGTTCGATTTTCTGTCAGATCTGGCTGTTTTTGTTTTTTTAAATTGTTGTTTTTTTTCTTATGGTTGTGCGAGGAGGCACAGTGTGTCTACCTACAACTCCATCTTGGCTGGAAGTCCCTAATTCAGTTAAAAACTTTTTAATTGAATTAAAAAGTTAGTGTTTTTCTTTTTATTTATGGAAGATAATAAATAGATTGATCTTTTTTCTTGGCACATGTACTAAACTCCAAACGGCCTAACATTTTCCAGATAAACTTTTCTCAGTCTGAAAGAATTAATCACAGTTTGTTGAAGTGATTAATTTCCGTGTGTCCCTAGGTCTATGTCCTTGCTCATTAAGAGGCCAGTTTAGGAAAACGTGTGAAGTAGTTTACTCTGGCACGTGATGAATGAGTGAGAACTGTCATTCAGATTATTCTTTTGGGTAGCAGTTCAATTAAACCTGAAGGGATTGAAACCCATATATGCTTTAGGAGTCTGCAGTGGTGGATCAGCTGAATAAGTAAGTCACAGATGAATGACCAGACCAGAAAGAAAGCATGAGGCAACGATACCGCTCTGTACTGTGCAGGTGGCATGATTCTTAGGCCTCTGGATTTACTTATTTTTCTGTAAAAGACCCTATTAATAGTCAGTCATAGCCAAAGACAGACACCAGGCTTTTAGGTGGAATTGCAAATCTAAAATAGAATTACCTAGAGATCAAGTACTTAGGACCGTGTCAGGTAGAGTACAGGAATGGTTTCATTTCTATAGAGATTTATAGTTGCGTAAAGTGCTTCCGTGTATATCGTTTCATTTAATGGAAAGGAAAGTGCTGTTGGGACGGCAGGAAGGGCCTGCTTTAATTTCACCCTTAATGCTGCCTTTGTCCGGGCTTCACTCAGACGCCTGTCCCCATTTTTATCTGCCGGGCATCCGCCCAGCTCCCTGAGCTGGAAAGTGAGCCCCATTTGGTGTTCCTTTACATGAAAGAGCGGTGTTTAAGGAATTAATCCAAAGGAGAAAAGATCATTTAAAATGTTACAAAGCCTTACTAGTGTGTGAAGACTGGGCTTTTACTGTTGCAGCTAAGCCTGTTTAACTTTATTTCAGAGTTTTGGGTTACCACCCCAAGTCACCAGATAGTAATTTTGATGTCATTTTCATTAAAGGCAACATTTATCGGGTGCCTGATAGGAAAAGTAAAGCGTGACTTATCAATTTAAAACAATCTGTGGCTCTTCTCAAAAGTGATGTTGCAAAAGCTGGAGGAAACGGTGGCAGTTGGAGGGAAGAGTTTTTTAGAGATTCTGTCTTCCACTGTTCAATTCATCTCTGATTTGGGGTGTCAGTCCCGACGATCCCATTGGTGACCTCATCTGGGCAGCATGTGGTGGGTGCTCAGCGTGGTCCCTAGGAGGAGGCCCACGCTGTGAGAAGTCTCTTGGCTCCTGGTGGCCATGAGAGTTTTCAAGAAAGACTGCGAGGCCCTTAACCTTTTCTATCTTAATTCCACCATGTCAAATCTTCCATTTTATCTTTTATGAGCGTATGATCAGAACCATGGGCTCTTAATTTTCTGGGTGGATAAACAATTTAATTATAATTTCCTGAGCCTTTTTTTTAAAAATACTTTGTAGGGAGCATATTTTGAATGATGTAGTAAGTACTTTGAAAGCGTCCCTCTTTTGTAGTTGCGCATCAGTGCTGTTTTTCAAGTGCAGTACATAGTGTTTGTTCTCACATTGCAGTGGAGGAGGACTTTTTACAGATTAAACTACTCGTTTCTCAGCAGCTGTGACCAACAAGGAGAAAAGAAACTCCACTGAGGCAACGTGACATGTTCCAGACCTCCAGGAACCCCTGGGGGAGCAGACACTGACCTTGGTCTCCCAGTGGCGCCCCCCTCTGCCTTTCCTTTATGCTTCAGGTTTCTTCCGGTTAGCTTGAATTGTATGAAATTGTCAGTGTGTGGCTATTTGACCTACCATACAAAGCAATTTCATATGCTACAACCGGAAAAAAGCCAAAGCCAACACAAAAAACTCCACTTTAAAAAAGTTCATTTTACATGCTGCTAAAAAAGTAGTTATTTTTTAAAGTTCGATACTAAGTTTGAGGGAGAAAAAAACTTAGTCATTAGTGTTTGAAAATGAAGTGCCAGAAGAAAACAGCTTACTTTTGGGGTATTCTTCACTCCTTTAAATGAAAAGCAAGGCTTTAGGCGACAAAGTGTGTGGGTTTGATCCAATCTCCTCTCTTACTACGCTGCCAGGTGTACGAGGTTGGACAATTTACCCAACCTCGTCAGTGCCTCTGTCTCTTCACCTTTTCAGGTTCAGTAGGTGACTTAACACCAGTGTTTGGCATCAATATAAGGACTATAAATGTGTTCGTTAACTAAACTGGAGATGAGAAATAGAGTTAGAATGTGTTTTGGTCAATGCATTAAATAACTTTCTAAATCTTTCAAAATGCTACCTATTAGGTTGAAATTAATGAAATGAATGTAGAATATTAAATTAGGTTAACATAAGTAACAATTTATGTGCAGTTTGTACATTCACTTAAATGTACAAATTGTTCAAATAGGTCTGAGGAAGTGTGTACAACTGATTACCCTTTGTATTCAAGCAACGTCTGTTGGTTGAAAGAAGTTTCCTCACCAACATTCTTTCCCAACATTCCTTTCAAATGTTTAGTGCTAAAATGCCATTCGGAAGCATCTCCAAAAAGACTCTGACACTGCCCCACTCAAGTACAGATAAGTGACTTCCGGGGCCAAGTGATGCCAGTAACTATAAAATGCATACCCACAAAGATGATGGTTGATTGCTTGTTTTCCTGTAGCCTTCAATTTCCTATACGGTCTTCAAAAATTCCAGCAGAATGTGTAGGACACAGAAGTGAGAAGAGAATGTGCATTGGTAGCCTAGGAGATATTTGTGACTGCCAGACATATGCAGTGAAAACTGAAACCATGAATACAAAATACATGCACATCTTCGATGCATTGGTTGACTTTGAGCCATAAAAGCAGGAACTTGGTTTTGGAAGGTGGGCAGGTCCACCTCAGCTGCATCAATGAATTGTTGTATTTAAAAAAAAATGATCTACAGGAAAAAAATGTTAACATTTGTTAAATACTGGGAGTGGATTACTAGGCACTCTGCTATCCTGTATATTTCTTAAGGTTTGAAATATTTCCTAATACAGAATGATAAGGAATAATAAATGAAAATACTTTTCCTCTTGTTATCCTACACCAGTCTGTACCAGGTTGTTAATGTGTTACTTTTTTTACAGTCTCTTATTTCAACTCATCCTACGTGATAAAGACATTTTTTTGTTGAACATTCATTTCCATATTTGAACATCAAAGAAAATCAAACCTAAGAATGACATTTATAAACTGGAGAACATCTAAGTGAAATGAAAACACTGAAGAAGGGTAGGGAACCCACTTCAAATCAGGAGCAGTTCCAGTCCCTGGGCACGTACAGAGAGGCCAGGAGCGCACCTGTCTTCTGTCTGAGATGTGAGAAGGTGCCTGGGATGCAGAGGCAGGGCTCACGGTGTGAAGCAGTGGTAAAGAACCTTTGGAACTCTTATAGAAATGTCTGTGAGAGTTGCCACCTTCCAGTAGAGGCCTGGATTGCTTCAGAGTAGAGATCACTCAATTAGTGATTGAAATGCGTAAACAGGATATTAAATATTTACAAGGGGTCTTGATGAATGATTTCTTCTCTGGGTGGAATTTGCAATAAATGGACCCCAAATTTCTTGTTTGGATATACTCTTGCTTATAAATGTCTTTCTTAAAATGTGGCACGTGGATGTAATATGGCTGTTGGGTGTGCAATGTGGTGAGTGCGTGGGGTTTCCTGGTTTACACCAGATTATTTCGGCTCTTTAGGTCTGTGACCTCCCAGGGTAGCCTCTTGTAAGTCAGCCTGGTATTACATTAGCTTTCTGGGCCTCTGCACACTCATGGGGCACATGTGAATGAGACTGAAGAAAGGTTGGGAGGGAAAAAGGCCGTGTTTTTCTTCAGCTCTCCTGAGTCATACATTTGTATTTGGGGATCTTGTAGTGAAGAGACAGACCACATGAAAAAGAACTTTGCTGGTACAAGGTTTGTTGCTCCCTTTCAGGGGGGAAAATGCCAGTATAATTTATCAGATATTACTGAACACCATTCAGAATGGGGGTAGGAGAGAATATTTGAATTGCCCACAGGCCCTAAATGGAAGTGCTGGTGTGAGTGCAAATGAGAAAGAAGACTCAAAATCTACAATCAGTAAACTCCTCAATTATTATCAAAGATACTTAAGATTGCTTTGAAATGACTGTTTTGTATGCTTGTGTATTTCCTGAATATAGCACATTGCTCACACATGATTGGCACTCTGTGAATATTGTTGAATAAATTAACTGTATTTATTTGACCTTTCATTGAATCCGGAAAATGAGTTCCAGCACATTTTCTGTGTCTCTCAGTACCAGGGCCATGGTCCTTGCATCGTTTGGTCCACTAATCTTGTTTCCATGGGAAAGTGCGTTTGCATCTCCTCTCTAGGGGTGTGTGGGAGGTTGGCAACATCTCTGTTAATTGTGAGGTCACCCGAAAGGCCTGGCAGTGATGAGCCCTTCCCCAAATTGCAGCTGTGCGGCTTTCTCCCTGGTCTCTCTCAGTTCCACTGCAACGCATAACTGGGCTGGAACCGCATGGACAAGTGCGGCCCAAGCTCACCCCATGGTGAATGGCTCTGAAAAATCACCGAGCCACTGACCCTTTAACAAGTAGATGTACAACTGAGTATGAACCCGCTCAGTAAGTGCTAGAGTGGGCGGCAAGCTGGAGGCCCCCTTTAAAAAGTATATGTATGTCAGGCAAAGTTAGTAAGTTTGATTTCTTCTTATGTGTCTAGAGAATGGAACAAAAGTAGGTCACATTGTAATGACCTTTGAGAGCCCTGATTGGTCCAGTCAGGGCGATGTTCCTTTGCTCAGTTTTTGCCGTTGAACTTAGCAGAAGCACAAGCCTTGTGTGTCTGCTCATCTTGCACAAGACTGCTGAAGTTTTCACCTGAGCAGAATGGCTTAGCCCAGGCAGCAGCTTTTGCAGAGGGCAGTGAATGCGAGTTTTTTCTTTAAAGCCACTTCTACAAAGAGTTAATTCTGAGTTTTAAAAAATCGGTGAGATAAGCTCCTATTTTTCTTTAACCTCACCAGCCCTCCATCCTCAGTCTCCCGTGCTGATTCCTTCTCCACTTCTCAGTGTTACAGTCCTCAGGGTTTGGTCTTAGTGCCTTTTCCGTTCTTTCTCTACACTCTCTGGGTAATATCACTCACTGCATGGATTGAAAAATTACGTTGGCAGCTCCCTCATGTAAGTCTCTAGCTCAAAATCCTCAACTAAGCTCCAAACCCTAACCTTCTACTTGACTTCTCTACTTGGATGTTTCACTGATACATCAGAAGCTTTGATTCTCTGCCCCTAAAAGCTGTTTCATCCTCAGTGTCTGGCATTTGTATCGCCATCACAGACATCTCTCTCCACTTCTTGAGTATTTAAGCCCGAGACTCTGGAGTCATCCTTAATTCTTATGTTATTATCCCTCCATGTCCTGACATCTAAACCATTCACAAATGTGGATGGTTGCCCCGTCGTGTGTATGAGAATCTAAAGTTAACGTCAAATGCACTGAACTTTTCTATACATCCTCAGTTCAGCCACCATGTGTTGCTCCCTTGGCCTAGCCATCGTCATCTTGCACTTGAACTGTTATAACTCACTGGTCTCCCTGATTTACTCTTATCTCCCTGTAATCTGTTTCCCAAAAAGAATAAGAATGACTTCCTTCAAAATGTGTATCAAATTATGCCTTTCACTGACAGTTGAAATCAAAAGGTCTCATGATCTTCAAAGCTCTGTGTAAGTCGTGCGCTGCCAGCCCCTCCGCTCTCTTTTTGCTGCTGTAATTATTTATCTGTGATTCTGGCCCCTGCCTCAGTCTCTGTGTCACTTCTGTAACGGTGTCCTAACTCATTTGGAGGCCTTCACCAATGGACTTCACACTGATGCCACCGTTGCCTGATGCTTTAATGACTGCAGTTGCCTCCCAGCAAGTCTCGTGGCCCCCATTTCATCCTGTCCTAATTAAAGTGTAATCTAAGTGGTACAGGTACATCGTGTGACAAGTCAGTACTTAGTACAAAAACTATAATGGAAAAAACGAGCATTCCAGTCCCCTCCTCTCTCTCCTGGCTTTCTGCCTGCTGGGAGCCATTGCATTTCTTTTGATGCTTGCCTGGCCTCTATGTTGCTAACTACTGAAGTTATATTATTCATTCTTTGTTTTTTATTTTTAAAATATGTTTAACTGTGACATAAACATGTGGAACACAAACATACTTTGTTATAAGTACATTTATGATTTCTTAAGGATATTTGTCCGAATCCCTGGTACTTTTCCCTGTCCTTTCCCCTAATGTATAAGATTTACAGAGACAGAGGTTGAGTCTGTTTTCATCTTTGAAGCCTTATTGTCTGGCGTACCGCCATCGGGTCAGTACTCAGTGGGAGCACGTGCAGTGAACTTTTAAGTGATCATCAAGAAGATACGGTGGAACATAATAGCTTTTGAAGACACTGGTTGATAAACTTTGAAATATATTTAAAATGGAATTTGCTCCCTATCTATCAACTGGCTTTTTACATATTTAAAGAACCCATAGACATTCCAAGGGATTAATTTAAAAATCATTATAAGCAACAAGAGTTTACAGTAATGTGAATGGATCCACAGAGCATATGAAAGTCATAGCTTTCCTTGATATGAGCAAAAATTAGACTATAAAGGGAGAAATGAAGTAACCATCATAACCAAAAAAATCAATCATTTTGGATAAGTAAATGTTAGGATGGAATGTTCATTTTCCATTTTACCTGTTTTTTACCACTTCCTTTTCACTTCTTCAACACAGGGCACTGCTTACTATCCTTCTTGCGATGCTGTTTATCTGTAATGTAGTTAAAAAGGAACATTTTGAGGTTGTTTTAAATCCATGTCTCTGTCAGATGTTGGAGAAAAGCTAGAGAGCAAAGGTTTCCAAGAAAACGGGAGAGGAAGCGTATTTCTTCATTTGTAGGAATGGGTCTGGTCTGTGTAGTTGTGCTGCAGATGAAGTAAGACTGTTGAAAGCCCATGAACACAGGGGACCATCACATGCAGCCCATCGTAAAGTCTGTAGCCAGTGTTCCAGAGAGACAGATGGTCTGACAACCCGGGGATGGTTTCATCGGGATTGACTTCCAATGTGAATCGAATAAGGCACACAGCTGTGGAATGCCCTGGGTTCCTTTCTAATGCCCATTTCCCAGGTACCACTCGGTGTCAGCTGGACTGGCCTTGCTCTTCCTTCATCTCTGGGCCTCTGTTTCTCCCTCTGCTGGGGATGTTCTCCCCCACACCGTGGCCAGGCCACCTCCCAGACCCCATGTCTCTGCTCAGAGGCCGCCCACACACCACTCACTTCATAGTACACACATATACCTTCTCATTGAGTAAACAGGGCTTGAGGGATGTCTTAAACATGTGTTTTTTGGTTTTTTGTTTTTTTTTCTGGTTTCTCTTCTGGTGTTATTCACTCTTAGGTTGTAAAAAAGTCTCCTGGTAAATTTAGTCACAAAAAGTCCCTGTTTGGTAATTACATGTTTGTTTTATAATCATCAGGCGATCCAAATTCACATCAAGTTCACATTTCTCTGCCACATGCCCTCTGCATCCGGGCTTCTGGGAGCTAAGGACACATGGTGAGGAAGCAGGACTGAAGTCGGAGTTGTCGTAACTTCCACACCTGGAACTTGCATTCCTCCCGAGCTCCTGGCTCCTCTGGGCTGAGCTTTGGGGAGGTGAGAAGCAGGACCGTGCTGAGCTGACTGCCGGCCCCGCAGAGCGGTGCTGCTGAGCACCGTGTTCGCGGGCTGCTTAGAATGAACCCTTTCTCTCATGAGCACAAGTGTGGATTCTTGGGAAGCTCTTCTCCACAGAGACACATCGGTCTCTGGGGTCTCACGCTTGTCCTTTGAAGACGCTTATTTTGTCTTCTTCAGGTGGTCACTTTCCAGCAACTCCCGTGGCCCGGAGGTTCTATTTTAACCCTGTTTTCCATTGTGAAATAGAACGCAGACATAGATAAGTGTATAAACCATCAATGTAAAGCTTATTAACCAATGATCAGAGAGCAATTGTGTGTGATTTTGACCCAGTTGAGTAAATTGCAGGTCGTCTCCCTTCCTGAAGTGAAAGCCAGTGATGCATCTCGCCAGCCTCGCTTGCTGCTGCACCCTGGGCCCGGCGCCACAGAGTTGGTGCTCACCGGCATCCCATTGAATAGAGGGTCCAATGAATGGATAGCTGATAAAATTATGATACACTTGGAGGACTATTATTCAGCAATTAAAAACTGAGCTTATAAAGATCACTTGATACTATTAACAAGCAAAATAGCTATTAAGCTATTTTTTAACTTTACTTTTTTTTAAATATTTATTTATTTTTAGACAGAGGAAAAGGGAGGGAGAAAGAGAGGAGAGAAACATCAATGTGCGGTTGCCTCTCGCATGTCTCCAGCTAGGGACCTGGCCCACAACTCAGGCATGCATCCTGACTGGGAATTAAACCAGTGACCCTTTGGTCCCCAGGCCCACGCTCAATCCACTGAGCTACACCAGCCAGGGCTAAGCTATTTTTAAATGGGAAGAAGAAGTAGATATAAAACTAACATGCAGGTGTGTGTATAGAAACACATGTGCACATGCACTGACACCCCCCACATGTGTAGATATACTTATTATGCATGTGTGTGTGTATATGTAAACAGACTAGAAAGGAATATATGCATATGTTATAATGATGCCATAGGATGTGATTCGGGATGGTTATTTTCTTTCTTTAACTGTATTTTTAAATGTTCTGCTACTTAAAAGTTCAGGTTTTATGATCACATTTTAAGAAAGTAACTACAAAAGAGAAGTGAAAGAAAGGAAGAAGGAAAGGAAAACAAAAATCCGGAAACAGACTCCCCTGTCTGCCACGGGAGTTATCAGGCACCCACTGTGGGAGGAGCCTGGGGCTGCAGCCCTCCGCCCACTCAGGAAGCCGGCGTGCTGTTGGCGGCTTGCAAGTCTGGTCACAGGAAACAGTCAGCTTAGGAGAAAGTTTAGAGCTGAGCACAGTCCTGTCTTCTGCTTTGTGGGGGTGGGGCCTGGCCTCATTGTTGATACCACAGTGGGGACATCTACCCTCTGTGAGGTGCTGTGCATGACGTCAGGCCCCGAGTGCAGAGTAGTTTTAGGGCTGAGTGTGGTTTGGAAGAGCAGCCTCGTGGCAGGCCTCGCCGTTTGAAGCCGGCAGGCTTTGGTTTGAGTTCTGTTTCACCACGACCTGATTTGTGACCTTAGGTCTCGATAAATCTCTTTGAAAGTCATGAGTTGTTTCGATTTTTTTTTCAACTCTAAGACTGGTGAAGTTAGCATAGATGTCTCAAGCTGGCTGTTTGACTCAATGAAATCATGTATAGACAGTGTCTGGCAGAGAGGCATACCATTCTCTTATTGTTTTCATCTAAATATTAATATTTTTACATCAGTTTGAAAAGGAAAGAGTCAAGGACTGTATCATCACTTAAGCCTGGGTAGCTGGAGCACAGAGTTGTGGACTAGAGGTAAAGATGTGGGAGGAAGCACCAGTTTGGGGAGAAGGGGTGCAACTTCTCCGATACGAGAAGTGGCAGACGAGAATGGGTCTTGAATGGAAGCCATGAGACCGGAGGGGCTTTGGGAACCACCTCTGAAGGGGGGTTCTCAACCCAGGGGAGGCGATAAACGCAGAACAGTCGCTGCCTAAAGACCTGCCTCGGAGTGAGGCACGTGACCTGTGGGAGGAAACAGAAAGAGCTGCTCGAGGAAAGGAAAACTAGGGCGACATGGAGGGGAGAACAGTCCAGGCTCTCGTGCCTCGGAGAGGAACAGGAAGGAGAGCAATGCGGGGGGCCCGGGACAATCGCTGGAGTTCCGCGGGGCGCACCACGATGCGGGGGGAGAATGGAAGTGGAGTGGAGGCAGCAAGCACGTCCAGGATGGTGGATTAAAACCGAAAGTCAGTTTGGAAACTGGGAGCCTTCACTTCTAGCCCTGACATTACACAGACTTTCTGAGTGATTTTAGGCGAGTCAGGCAACATTTCTAAGCCTTGGTTTTCTTGATTTTTAAAACTCTAGGGCTAGCCGGGTGATTTCTAAGTTTTCTTCCACTGTCATTTGATGATTCTCTTTGCAGCCCTTTGTCAGGGAGAGAAAATGGGTTGATGTTCATGATGTGGTCACGTGAAAGCTGTTTCTAAAGGGAGAGTTTGGGCACGCAGAGAAAGCAGCAGATGTGCCCTGGGGAAGAAGTCAGATTACAGTCTTCCCCCAGATGGAGTCCCAGATGGAGTGACTAGATGCTCTTCAGGGCAGTGAGTGGATACGTTTTCTTTATCTCCAGAAGGAAGAACACACTGAGTTAAAGGCAGCATTCCTGGAGCACCTGCTGGGTGGCAGACCTTGTGAATTTAAGGTGAGAGGGGAGCTCTGTGGCCGCTGCCTTCCCGCAGAGAGCTCACTGTCTAACAGGACGCAGAAACTGTGACCACAATGGCTTTGTGAGGGCCACGGTGGAAGAGGTGCAGGGTGGAAGTCGATGGGCAAGGCAGTGGTTACTTTGGAGAGAGAACAGGGCTGGCTTGACTTTGGAGAAATAACTCTCCACACAGACAGTGACTTTCTAGAAAGAAAGTGGCACCTGCTGTGTACCAGGATGTTCTTCAGAAACATGTTAAAATTGAAGCTTGTTCACGCACTCAAAATTGGTTTGTTAAGGTTGTATAGGACATTTGAGCGGTGCAAATAAAGCTGGAGTTGTAGCTAGACTTTGTCCTGAGCATGGTGTTTTTCCCTGCAGGCATGCGGGGGGAATGTAGAAGGGATTGAGTCAGGAGCAGTGTGTCAGCACAAGACTGTAGGATAAATGCAGTGTGGAAGGCGTGTGTTCAGAGGGATTTGTGTGTGTGCACAAAATGCACACATGTATGAAAAGTGACTCCCATTTATAGTAACATTGAAAATGACATGTTTGAATAAAGCATAAAACAAACTTATAATTTATGTCTAGCCTATGTGATGTTTACATCTCAAAGTACATAGAACAGTATTTACTTAATGAGACAGACATTCTAACATTACCATACAAGAAAACACTTAAGAACATAAAGCCAAACTTGTATAGACACTCAGATCATGTACAGCATCAGACAAATATTTGTCTAAAATGTTTTTACAAGCGTAGGCCGATGCCAGACGTCTCAGCGACTTTCCTTACTGTGCTCAGAAATAAAGCGCTGGTGCTACGTCTGGAGTCTCGCCAGTCCTCCGATCTGTCTGTTCGCTGGACAGTAGGTGAGTTGTCCTCAGAGCACCAGGAGGCTGACTCTCCCATCCCTATCGAGAACTCCGTCGTTTGGTGTTTCCAGTTATGTGGGTTCACTTCGCTTTTGGCTGCATCGCTCCAGTTCTCTTCTTGAACTGCTTCGGGGAATGCACGTTCTCTTCACCCACGGTCCCAGTGCCTCTTCTCCTAGGGAGCAGCCCTGCCACAGTCTAACCCAAATCCTGCTGTTCCTCGAGGCTCTTCATGGATCCTGAAGTTTTATGATCTACCACCTTCTGCACGTCCCTTTGCACTAATGGTATTTCATTTTTGTGACGTGCTACATATTTTTAAAAATTGGGTATTCTCAAAGACTCTCAAAAATACACAGTTTAAGCCTCAGATAAGATACCTTCAGCCAATCCAGTGAAAGTTTAGCTAGAAGAACAAGGTTCTGGAAAAGAAAGACAATTTCAAGAAAGGAACGTGGAAGAATGAAGGTGGGGGGCGAGGAATGGGGCCTGGATGAAAGAAGGTGAAGGATTAGCCAAAGATCACATACGCATACCTCTGGAAGCAGACAACCTGTGTGGGGATGGCCAGAGGGCGGGGAGGGAGTGGGAGCTGGGTAGAAGTGGGCAAAGGGGGCGAGGGGGTCATCTGTCATAGTGGCAACAATAAAAATCAGGTTAAAAAAGAGAAAACTTGAGATAACCACAGCAGTGCTTTATGCTGGGAGGAGGACGTGAGGCCAGGGAAGGGAGGTAGGTAACCTAGTACAGATGGGAACAAGAATGGGGAGTGCCGTGTTGCTTTCTAATTTTCTAGGTTTTTTTAGTTGTGCTTCCATTAGAGCATTAGAATCAGTTTTTCTGTTTAATCAACCATGGCTGATTTAAATTCGAACAAATTAGGCACTGATATTTGCTGAACTGAAGAAACGGTATATAAAAATGCGTACACATCAGCCCCATGAAATGCTGTGCTGTGACAAGAAGTTGGTGGGAGCATCACTGCACCTGCATGAAGGTCCATGTTCACAGTTGTTTCAAAAAGGCACAAAGACAACTAAGTAGAGAAATAAACTACCAGAACTGATAAGAAAGCAAATGGCCGGTAACATTTCCACGTAAGCGATGGTCCCTGTGCACAATGCCGAAATTGTTGCTGAATTGTCAAATCAAAGAACGCCATTCGGTGGCAAGAGAATGGATGTCACCCTGTGAGGAACCATGTACGGTGACAGGGTAAGGCAGGGGACAACCGTGAGACTTGACTGCATTTCCAATTATGTACATAAAGTGTTGGACTGAAAACGATCTGAAAAGTGCAACTGGAAGAAAAGCACTCATATAGTCTGCATTTATTTTAGATAGTGAATTGTGTCATAGCAAGTCACACAGTCTTTACTTTCCTTCTAAAACTGAAAGGACACGATCTGCTCTCAAAGCAAGTGCTGCTGGGCGGTGGTTGGAGAAACACGGTGACCTCGCACAGAGAGGTCAGCACGGGTTTATGTTCTTCCATGGCCCGGAGAATCACTGCACAGGAAACACGATGTATGTTGTTGGTGGAAAAGTAAGCCCTTTGTGGAGACACAGAAAACCTCGAGATTCTCTGCAACTCTTCTTTAATACAAATCATGATCTTGGAAGAGACTGACCCAGCCAGAGTACGTCCCGGGCCATGGGATAGCATTCTGGCCTGGACAGAAGCGCTTCCCTGGAGAGAGAACACCAGCACTTGTGCTGTGTGTGCCCCAGACTGAACTGGGCCTGGCACTGCGGTCAGATCGTGAATTTATACTGAATGAGTGAGTCATCATTTGTACTTACGCCAACATTTTTTTTTCCTTGTTAAACGTGGCCTTCCCCTTTGGGAAATGTCTGTGGATAACAGCCTGACACAACAGATAATTCTACGTGGTGAAGAACTTTCCAAATTTTAACTTAAACAAACCCATTTATTTCAGTGGATATTTCATATGCTGATATGTGCACACAAAGGAATAAACTTTGATTATTTGGCCTCTCTGCGTTCTGCAGTCCACTCTCAAATGTTTAGATGCTTATATTTATTACGGTTATTCTTATTAATCAAATAAAAGTTATGGTGAATATTTATTGATTGGTTGCCTAGTATCAGATTCTGTGATAAAAGCATGACATATGCTTTTAAAAAAGGCATCTTCCAGCCAGCCCTATGAAGCTGTTGTGATAACAGCATTGTAAATTTTTCATAGTTGCAGGTCTAGTAGTAGGTTATAAACTCAATCTTAAACCCAGAATTTGTTCTTGGAGTCATTAAGTTTTATATGATAATATGCAGTGAAATTTCATAGGGCTTATTGTTATAAATCTAACTATACTTACAACGTGTTGAAAGAATTATCAGATTGCAAATTTCTGATTTACAAATTTCTGAAAGATGAGCGTATTTATCTGAGATGTTTTAACTGAGCACCATAGTAATGATTATTTTAACGATCAGCCACCCTGTCCATTATATTGGTGACCTTGATACAGACTGAACTTCAGAATCACACTACTACATAAGAAAAGTAACATTCTTCTGTATTTTCACAATGAGATCAATGTCACATAACGCGAAACCACTGATCCTCAATCCACATGCTGATGAACTGCATCTTTTATGCTTACTACTTCAATTTGTAAATATTTTTTATTCTCCTTTTTTCCCATCAAATTAGGATGCAGAGAAAAAAATTTGGACTTCATAGAATTACTTTCAAATTCAATCTAGTTTTATATTTGAGAGAATGAGAACATGTATGGAAAGTAAAAGAACTCATCAGAACTCATATTAAAATTACACCAAAAATTGCCCAAATATATACATATCTTAAAAAAAAATCTTTTTTTTTTTTGCATTATCCCCGTCCCCAAATGAGGTGTGTGAGAGAGACAGAGAGGAAAAAGGGGAGAGAGAGAGAGAGGTGGGGACAGATAGAAGAGGTGGAACTGTTATTCCAGTACTTGAGAATTTTATTAGTGATATAAAAAATTTAACAAAGTGAAATTGGTGAGGATGTTTAGATTTATTATTAAGGTAACTTGTGATGTCAATTCTTACAGAATAAAATGAGGCAGCATATTGGCAATCACCTGGCCTTTTTGTATATGAGATGCAATATAATAATTAAAACAGAGCAGAAGAAAAAGCCTCTTCTATACTTCTAAGGAAGACACACACTTTGTTTAACAGAGATTTATTTTTTCTTAATATTCAGCTCAGGAGAATTACTGTCTGAAGAAGTAATTATATCATTACTATGCTAGGTACATTATGGGTTAAATTAAAATGACCTGCGCATAATTTTCGTATAATTAGTGCAAAACAGAATTATAAACTTTTACATTAATAGATTGGATATGAATAATGCAAGTTCTAAGGGATTATTTCCTCAAAAATATTTACTGAAAAGTTAACGGAATCATTAAATACATATTTCTATATGTTACAGTGGAGTAAAAAATGGAAAAGATTAAGTCCTATAGTCTTCCATGTGGAATATTTTCGTAGTTATAATGCAAATTTATATCCTAAAAAAACAAGGAAAGAAATGACTAGGCTTAGCTTCAGTGTGATAGAAGGATACCTACTTGTTACAAGTTCTTTTTCTTGATCATAACCATCCTCTACAGCATCTAGCCCTCTGCCCCCAGTTGGTGAACTTTAAAAACATGGCGTTGTAAGAAATGAAACTTGTTTCTGTAAAATAAATAAAGTCGTACTTTATTTTTTCTGTAATCTATTGTTCACAGGTTTTCAAAATGCTTAGTAGGCTTTAAGAATATTTTACATAATAACGTTAATGGCCTGTCTCCTCTGTTTGCTTTGATGGGTTCCATGACTTACTTTATTAAGTAATGGCTGTCAAGAAGTTGGACTGTGTGGTGCGTGCAGTTAAAACTGCATTGGTCTTGCATATGCTATCCATGTAAGTGAGCCCGTGGGTCTCCCAAAGTGAGCCTTTAACATTCCAGAATTTTGACTGTGCATCTGTTGCTGGCATCCAGCCTCCCACCCACACAGGCTAAGACTCACTAAATGAAGTTTATGCTAGTGCAATGAAGTACATAAAGATGAAGTAATAAAATGGGAAGACAGTTACTTTATTATGCGGTTGCTAAAATAGCTTCACTAGAAGAATGTATGCACATATGTGAAAGAAAATAGTGTGTGAGCGGGAGAACCCAGCAAGTAATTTATTCAAATGGTGTTTCTTACATGTCTTTTTATGTTATTTATTCCAGATGGGATTTATACAGCTCAATGAGGACTTCATATTTATTGAACCACTCAATGACACAATGGCCATAACGGGTCACCCGCATCGTGTATATAGGCAGAAAAGGTCCATGGGGGAGAGAGTCACAGAGAAGTCAACTCCTCACAGTCAGTACTGTGGTGTCCTTTCAGGTAATGCCTTCTGAAAGATTTTACTCAATGTGCAATGGGAGATGAATCCTTCAAAAATTTTATCCATCCAACCAACCAACCATCCATTCATTTACTAGCTTTATCTTTTTTTTGTTGTTGTTGGTCAGTGACAATTAAATATATATATTTTCAATTTATCTTTTATTTTTTGGGGAGGTACCACATTTTAATATCAAGAAATGTGAACTCAAAAGGACTTCTGAGACTAATATGTGACATGCCCCACACCTCTCCTGAGCCATGCAGGGTCTCATGGGATTTGGGTCACCTCCCTGGAATAGAAGTGACACTGAGAATTCCATCTCTCCTGAAACCGATACTGTGAGCTCATGGTCTTAATTTTAGTCCACCTCTATTGGGACATCCTAGCTACCTCTTCCCTTGGACCAGAAGCATCTTTTACCCTTTCTTTCTTCTTTAAGTTGACCCAAGTAAAACTCATCTTGGAGGTTCAGATTATCAGAGAACGAGGAGGAAGAGCAAACATTTATTTCTTTGAATTTTATTCTCAGTATCAGCATGCCTTAAATCTGGCAGCTTCAGTGGCACGTAAACATTGCCAATAATCAAATCCTCATCTCTGTTTGTGTGCCAGTTCTTCGCAGAAGGGAGATGGTGGCCATATTGTGCACAGCCTTACTTCCGTGGTCAGTGTCTGCGGCATTGGCAAGAATGGTAGGGGAAAGGAATGATTTCTCTGACAGGAGGAGGACCCGGAAGTTGTAGCCAATGGCCGGGAAATAATGAATTTCCCTAGGACAAATGAGAAGACATCTAAACCAGACCTCTCACCGAATGTTCACTGATATGAGATTAGACACTGAGGAAATAGGAATTTATTGAAGAATTTTTGGTGCAAAGATTGTAAAGTTTGACATGCAGATTTATAATTCGGTGTTAGTGCAGTTAGTGACAAGATATCAGGTCTCAAGTTCATCATGGTCTCGAGGCCGATTTAGGTAAATGAATTACGACAGTACATTCACAGAGGCCGTAGAATGTCCGTCTCATCACTGTCGAGAGTGTTTGCATTCAGAAAGAATTACAAGATGTTTCTGTTTGGACATATTCGTCCTAAATTAACCCATGATATCTATTTTCTTGTGTGAAAGGTTATGATTTCAGTCTATAGGGCAGTCACCTTCAAAACACATGAATGTTCAAGTCAATTTAAAAAAGGCACATTACCCTTCTCTAGTCTAAGAATTGTAGACACCAGAGAGATCTCACAGCTGAGTGAAGGTCATAGCACTGTGAGCAAGCAACAGAAAGGCTTTTGTATCATGAAATGACAATGGTGCCCCCAACTTGAGTTGGGTCCACTTAAGGAGCCAGCCCTCTGTGAGCTACACTGAAACCCTGCACCATGCGGCTGTCGAACCGTAGTCAGCTCCAGCTGTTCTACATGCCCGTGTATGCTGACGACCCAGCAGGTTTTGGGCGCCATTATGCACAGAGGAAAGGTTTCTGAAAAAGCTTTTCATTTTAATGGGTATATAAAGTGTGACTACATGGTTCATATTTGGCAAACATTTCTTGTGAAGTTGCAGTTTTTTTTTGTGAGACACAACTGTTACATATTAATCGACCTATCTGGGTCAAGCACTCACATGCAGGGGCTGCTGGGCTGTCACCAGTGGGATATTTGCCAAGCTGACCTATTTTCAGTAGCTTTTGAAGGGCCTAGAATTTTAAAAGTTATTTTAAATGAACAGTTTATGAAATAAAATAGTCATTTACTTCTACTGCTATGTCTGATTGTAGCTCTGCTTAGTTCAGGCTGACGTAGTCACACACTGAACACATGATTCAAATTTGAATGATGCTGCAGTATTTGCCCTGGCACCATGGAACCATGAGGTTTTCCTGTATTCAACTTAGTCTTTGTACTGTTCCCCTTCAGCGTTTCAATGCTTTTAGGTATGTTATGTTTATATATATTTATTATATGAATATTTTTTCAAAACAGGGAACTTCATGCTTGAGGATGACTTTGTTGTATTCTTCTACCAGAAGACAGTGTAGAGAAGAGGAAGGTGCATGAGGTGGAGGCTCAGAGGCCCTGGGTGCAAGTCCCACTCTAGCTGCAAACTCTTCTTCAATCCCTTAAACTTTTGAAGCTTAGCTTCATTATTTGCAAAATAAGTACCACCTGTCACTGGACAGGGACGTAGCGCTAAATGACATAACCCTTATTTGAAAGAGGTGGCTAGTGTATTATTTTAGACAAACTGGTAAATGAGTCATTGTGAGTAATTTGATAAGAACTGTGACAGACTCAGTACACAAGATCCCAGGCTTCTGCTACTGGAGGCCTGAGCCTCAAAGATCAAGTAAAACGTATCCACACCGCAGGGGAGGAGGGAGGAGTGTGCCAGCGGGGATGTGGACTCTGGGGTCAGACTGCCTGTGCTCACGTCCTTGTGTTACCACTTCCCAGCTTTATGGCTTCAGAAAATTTAACTTTGTCTCTCAGAAGCTCCACTTACAATACACAGAGTGGGGAGCTGGATCCCTGAAGCTCAGGGTTGTTGTCAGAATTAAATGAGATTATGTGTGCCAATGAAAAACGTGTGTGAGGTTTTTAGTGCATGTTGTTGTTGGGGAAAGCGTGTTGGCAAAAGGCACAGTGGCATCCACTCGGGGAGCTGAAGCCAAAAGTCTGCCACATGGTGAGGAGCCACAGCCCTGGAGAGGTGTCGTCGGCTGACGGGGGGTGGGGAGCTTGTGTGCTGGGGGAAGGACTTGATCTGGAAGGCCACTGTGGTTTTGGAGACTAAGCAAGCAAGTGACATTATCATTGCATATATTCCTTGACGTTTTAGTATAAATTATGAGTATATCTAGGACTCAGGGCACTACTGAAATTGTGTCCATACGTCACCCAAGCCTGTTGTGCAGATTTTGGTTGGAATGTGGAGGATACCTCAGAGATCATATGCTGAGCACTGGTGAACACGCATTTTAAAATTTCTTCTCTGACTGGAAGTGCGTGCCATCAATTCTGTTGTTTTCATACCTGCATGTGGGTGGAGAAAGGTCTGAGGATTTAGGAAACGAAGAATGAGCTGAGCATAGCTGATGTAGACAATGAAGTCTTCAAAGGAAGCAACTTAACAAAAAGATGACTTCAACATGCATGAGTTTCACGCGGGTAACTTCTATGATGGCATCTACCGCGAGGCTGAGATTCTGAGGAGCTGAGACTGTTCCAAGTAACCTATTTAAATATAACTCACAAACATGGCTGCTGCTCACCACCAACGGGGCCCGACAGCTGTGTGTCACTAGCTGGGCAATAAAGGAAATGAAGGCCTTTTCTCTCTCTGTTACAGGGTCTATGTACCACTCTTGCTACAGTTCTAAAGCCTCTCGTTCTGTAACTATCTCTCTGATTTCTTTTTCACTCTCTTTTTCTTACATCTCTGTCTCCTCTGTGGGCATGTGTTCCTCTGCATGTGTACTCTTAAATGGAGGCATTTCCTGGGACTTCCTTCTTTTCTTTCTCACTCCACATGCTTCTCTGGGTGATAGAATCCAAATCCCACCTACTTTTTTGCAATTGGCTTCTTGTGTTCGGCCTTATCTTTAGGAGGCTCATCCATATTTTTGCACGTGGCAGCAGTTGGCTTATTTTTATTGCTAAGATAGCGTTTCATTGTATGAACAGGCCAAAATTTCTTTATCCGTTATATTGTTGATGGTTATTTGAACTATTAAGAATAGTGCTGCCCTGAACAATTTGTATGTGTGATTTGCATGCATTTCTGGTGAGTATATATTTTAGATCTTTGATCGTTGGGTATGCGAATGTTCAACCTTAATAGATACTGCCAGTCAGATTTTCAAAATGTTCATCCTAATTTAAACTCCCAGCATGTATGTGTGTGGGGCTTCCAGTTCTTGTCCTCACATTCTGTTGACACTTAATATAATCATCTCTTTATTTTAGCCATTCTAGGGATTTTAATTAATTTAATTTATTGTGATTTTAATTTGTGTGTCCCTGAAGATTAATGCAATCGAGCATCTTCTCATATGCTTCTCATTAGCCATTTGGATATCCTTTTTGTGAGAAAAATCACTGTTCAAGTCCTTTGCCAGTTTTCCAATTGGTTTATCTGTCATTGATTTAGAGTAGCTTTTATTTCTTTATTATGGAAAAACATTGTAAATATCTTCTCCCACTGGTGGCATGTTTTTCATTATGATAATGGCATGTTTTAATAAGCAGAAATATTATATTTTATGTACTTAAATTTATAAATATGTTTATTTGTGGTTACTGCTTTTATTTGGCCCTGTTTGAGGACTCTTTATTACCCTAAGGCTATCACTTCTATATGATCCTGATGGAAGGCAGAACCAAATCCTTTGTAATCCACGCATAATGTTTTTGTAATTAGGGGCACCTGCCTAAAATTAGGATGTATGGTGAAGTCACTTCAGGCACTTCTTGCAAGTAGACCTTTATATTGTTACTGGTTTCAAAAAGAAATCCATGGTATTTTTTAATTTATTGAGTTATTTTATTTATAGAGATTTTTACTAATGTGACTTCTTACAAGCCATCAACGAGTCCAGAAAGTATGTGTTAGTAGTATTCATTTGGCAGATGAGGAGACGAAGGCCGCCTTAGTAATGTTCGTTTCCCAGATGGCAGAGCCAATGACGGCAACATGCCCTCCTGTTGGCTTCCGAAGGCGTACTCCGACGCCGGGTGCCCTTTGAGGCTCTGCTGTGAAGAGAACTTACTTGGGTTTGCTCCCTGTTGTATCATCATTGCTTGTTGGTGTTCAATAAATATCTTTAAAATTACTGAATACACAGAAATTTTTTTTGTTTACTTTGCCAAGATGGAGGCACATTTGAAAATTCATTTCTCTGTTGCAGATCAAGGAAGACCTAGATCTAAAAAAAAAACAGAGAGTGGAAGAGGGAAACGATATTCATACAAATTACCTCAAGAATACAACATAGAGACTATAGTGGTTGCGGACCCAGCGATGGTTTCCTATCATGGAGCGGATGCGGCCAGGAGATTCATTCTAACCATCCTAAATATGGTAGGCAAACTTTAACGTGCGCTTGGAATTTTTTCAAGAAAGCTCTAAGGAAGAAATGTGTGAGTATAATGAAGTTCTTTAAAAATTAACTCATTACTATTCCTTTCTTTTATTGACATCAGTAAAAATATCTTTAGGTTTATCAAATTGATCTGTCTCAAAAAAGATATCAAAATAATAATTCACAACATTTAGTTAAAAAAAAAACTTTACTTTTCATTTTGATGTGGCAAAATTCTCTATTATTCTTTCCTCTCTTTTTCTCTCTTCTTTTTATTCTCACTTATAAAAGGCTATTTATTGAAATTAGCAGAAATGTTATATTTGTTTATATGCATGGCCTCGCAAAGTACTCTAGATTATAAGGTAGAACAAAATCACAGAGCTTGGTAATCCACTGAGCTCTTCTATACATAGTAAAATTGGACCTCATATATAATACTAGTTGATAAGTGAGACCTAATAGCTAGTAGCTGAATTTTTAACCAGCTAAGTCATATGTAGCTAACTACAGCTGGTCATTTCCAGACGACAGAAGTTAGCCTGCACCTAGCCTCTCCCGGGTGCTTACGACCCTGTGAATCCTTTGACTTAATTGCATCATCATTTGGGTAAACCTCCTTGAAGGCAGAATTAGAAGGTTGTGGTGAAGAGTGTTTCTTAGGGGTGAATAAATGTAAATAAAAGCCAAAGGCAAATGTCCATTTATAATTCCAGCTACCACAGAAGGCAGGGTAAGCTACCGCTGATTCAAGGATAAATAAGCTCTGTTTTTGTAAAATTCCCGTTTTTCCTCTTTTTGTTATTATTTGGCCTGTTTCCTCAGCGAACAGATTTTCCCTCACTGCAGT
>PVJI01017930.1:0-34579 GCA_004026765.1 Micronycteris hirsuta
TACATCTTGTCAACCAAGAAAGAATTCCAGTAAGCAGTCTGTTGCATAAAACTGCATTAATAATAATATTCATATCTCAGAAATAGTCAGTTCCACTTAGCTTGTTTAAAACTAAGACAGGTCTGAAAAGGTAGTTGAGGTATAAGACCAAAGGTTTTCCTGGATATTCATATGTTTCCCAACCTTTTTTTCTCTTGAGGAGAAGAGTGAAACAAGAAAGGAAGGTGATCATAACAGAATTGCCAAAAGGAAAACGACAAATGCACACTTAAAAACAAACAAAATAAACAACCGTTAGCATGTCATGATCCTTATTCAGCTTGAAGAACAAAGGGCTTACCTGCACGTCTCTGAACTTACTATAAGCAATTTTTCCTTCAGAAATAAAGTCATATTAGTCACCTGGCTTAAAAGGTTCCAGAAGTCTCCCCAAAAGCCATAACTATATTGTTGAATAGAATCTTTACTATTCTGCTCCTCTTTCCAAGTTACTCATGTGACAAATAAGTACCCAAAACCCTTAGCCAAAAAAAAGGTCATTGCCTTCAAACTAAAGACTCTGGGTCACCTCTAAAAAGATAACAAACTTATTCAAAAGACTATTTTTATTTCATATTCCAGCTGACTGTGATTTCAGTTAATTCATAAATAACTTTAAAACCTTATTAATGAAATGCACCATACTATGCCTGTGTAAAAGCCATCATGTTTTAATTATGGGCTAAAAATGACTAATACAGTGAGCTTGTATTAGAAAAATTAAGATTCTAAAGAAACTGCTAGGGAATTTCCGAATGGGGTCAATGAAAAATTTTCTCTACGTACAATATGATCATTAACAGACTAGTAAGTCTTATTTGGAATGATAAGGCAAAAATAGTAAAACCACACTTTTCCTATAAAAAGTTACACATTATCTTCTGTAGGGATAGCTATTATACATGAAGCAACAAGGAAGATATGATCACTCTATTGCACACCCAGGAATTTAGGAAATCTGGTCTTAGAATGATCTAGTCATCTTCTTCCTCTCCATCATCTTCGGCATCTCGTTTCCGCTTTTCCCCTCGAAGACCTTCTTCTTCTAAAAGAAGAGTGAAATGAAAAGTATAAAATACTTCATTGTAACAAACAAATATTTGTTAATTTACAAAGTTTTAAATCTATCTTAGTGAAAAGTTAATGGCATAAGAAAATTAGAGGTTAAGTTTCCTCTCTGAATTTCTTTTCAATTTCAGTGTATTGAACAGACTTAATAGATTAGAAATCCATAAATAATGACAACTTGCTATGCACCCTTGTGGCCAAATCATGAAGTACAGATCACGAAACTAAGGGGTTGATATTAATGGAATGATTAATGAATTTTTAAATATATTTTGAAAGGCCTGGGTAAAGAGTACCAGACAGAAATCTAATAACGGTGTTACTGAGTTCAACTGTTCTTCCCTTCTAGAGAAGGCTCCACATTGTCCAAAATGTAGGACCAGAAACAAATATAAATTGAGCTCAAATATCCATTATCTCCAATAAGTGTTATAATCTGTTTTTTAATTAGATTTAATGAATACTCTGAGAAAATTACTTTAAAAAAGGTTTTATACCTTTCAAGGCTATTCTTTGATATGTTGCCAAAATCAAAGAGATCAGTAATGACTTTGAATTATAGACTCATTCTTTAAAGTCCATGAATAGCTGTAACCTTAATTTTAAAATATGTATTTTTTTAATCCTCACCTGAGGATATGTTCATCGATTTTAGAGAGAAGAAGGGAGAGAGACAGAGAGAAACATCAATGTGAGAGAGAAACATTGATCAGTTGCCTCCTGTACATGCCCCAATCAGAGATGGAACCAGCAACCTAGGTATGTGCTCTGACTGGGAATTGAACCCACGACCTGTTGGTGTATGGGACTATGCTCCAACCAACTAAGCCACCTGGCCAGGGCAATTTTAGACTATTTTTATGGCTAATATAACTCACCCTCTTCCTCTTCTTCTTCTTCTTCTTCTCCTTCTTCAACATAGTCATCATCATCTTCTTCATCCTTGAAATTCAAATATTTGGTTTGAGAATAAATGAGCCATGACACAGATTTTCAGTTTGATAATAATTCATTTCAACAACAGCTAAAAAAACTATGGCTATTCCATGTTCTGATAACCTCTGTGTAACTTACATACACGATCTTTTTAAAAACCCAATTAAATCTAGTTTCTTCACGAAAGCAAGTTGTTTTAGACCAGCGCGTTCAGAACACTGCGACAATGGACATGTCCAATATCTGTGCTGTTCACTCCAGTAGCCACTAGACACACGTGACTACTGAGCATTTGAAATGTGACCACTGCAAATGAGCTGAGGTTATAATTTTATTGAATTTTAATTAATTTAAATGTCCAAATGTGCCCAGTGGCTACTATAATGGGAGGGAGTCTTCTGTCTTTCAAAGACAGCGTCTTTGATTTTATATGTTATGGTAGGAATTACCTGAATCCTGTCCCCAATACAGTTGTGTTGAACAAATCAATCTCTCTGGACCTCAATTTTCCAATCAATGAAAGAAAGTATTTGTCTAGAAAGATCTGTAAATTGCTTCTGCACCTAAAAAGCTACGTATCAAAATAGCAAATGTCAAAATCACAATAAACAATCTATAACTCTTGTGGAATGAATTGTTCTATAGATAAGATATAAACATACCCTTGAAACATCAACACCATTTTTTGTACTTTAGCCAACTGGGATCCAAATCTCCAAAGTGCACTGCACACTCTTCTACCATTTTCCGCTAAACTTCACAAACCCTTTTGAATTATCACAGTCACCATTTTGATCATGAACATGATACTGATTAGCATATGCCAATTCCCTCAGAGCCTAGTAACATACATGGGATGGTTTTCCCATTTTTAAAAATTACCCTAGCTTCTACTTATACTTGCATCTTTTCCTAGTTTTTATGCCTTGTCTTTTGCAGTCAGTTACTATTTCAATTTTAATCACCTATGGATTCAGAAAATAGATCAACAAGCTTATCAGAGAACTGAATATGAAGAGAAAATAGGTCCTACAAAGAAATACTGTCCTACAAAGAAAATGTCTTTTGTTACTTTGATTTTGGTTACTCAGAGACCTTTTATACTTACTGCTATGTTCCAAATGGCTAAATTCTACGATATGTTGAAAAAAATGGAACCAGTCTAGGGTCTCCCCTCCAAACCCATAAAAGTTTATTGCTCCTTAAAAAGACTTTAACTGGCAAATAGTTAGGGAAACTTGGACAACCCACACTTTTCACAGTATCCACAGCCCCATTTATGTCTAGAAATACTAAACAGAACCTAATTCTCCAGCATTTTGCTAACAGAAAAACTATAAAGCATTCCATACCAAAGCCACCGAGCTATAAGGAACAGAAGGAATATGAGTTAGCCAAGAGTAGGAAAAGGAACTGCAATAAAAATCAGGAGAATTCCTGAGGACACATGGACAGAACCAAGGGTGGGGAGGGAGGCAGGGAAGGGAGGTGGGATTGGAGGGGGAGGGGAGGGGAGAGTATGCAGACAACTGTAATTGAACAACAATAACGTAAAAAAAGAAAAAAAAAAATCAGGAGAATTCCTAGCCTTAAACTAAAGACAAAAATCAAAGAAAGGAAGAGAAGAGGGTAGAGAAGAGAGCAGAAAGGAGGGAAGGAGAAAGAGAAGAAACATTTTAAACATCTTAAATCTGCAAGGAATGATAAATGAGTATACTTAAATATTTATCATTTATTTTTATCATTTCTTAAAGAGGGAAGGGTTGGAAAGGAACATGTATAAAGGACACATGGACAAAGCCAAAGGAGGGTAGGATTAAGGGTGGGAGGAGGGAAAATGGAGATAACTGTACTTGAACAATAATAAAAAAAAAAGAAAAAAAGATTATCTAAAAAAAAAAAAAAAAAAACCTACCTGAAATACTAATCACATTAACTCCTTGATGATTTAGAAAAGCCCAAGGTCTAAAAAACGAATTACTTCTCTGGATTTTGTTTTAAACACAATATGATTAAATTAATTGATTCATGTTTTTAAGCCTTTTTTTTAAATATCATCTATTAGACTACCAGAAACTTGCTGTGTCTCTTCCTAGTTAATGGGAAATAAAGTGTTTCCTCATTTGCACTCTAATTCCCGATTCTCCTGAAGCCACCTTCCCCATTTTTGATGAAATATACTACACCTACGTGAAGTCTTTCTTTATACATATTAATTCCTTACCTCTGAAGAGCAGCTGAAATAGAAATAAGACTCAAACAAAAAGTAGCTAATCAAATACCATTTCTATTTCCTTCTAATTTCTTTTTAAAGTTAATAGTCTCTGACGCTTCCAAAGGTTCTTAGTTTCTAAAAACAAGACTTCATTTTAAACATCCAAATTATCTCAACATAATTGAAAACTTCTGGTCTCTGCTACCGAGATACTACATTGACTTAACGTTGTATGTATTATGTTAAAGATTGTTGCTCTATACTTCACCATGTCATTTTTAGTTATATTTCCTAATATTCAATAAACATCTGCAATTAGTTGAAGGTCATTTTTAAATTCCTTAATACTATATAGACTTAAGAATTATTGGCAGAGAAAATAAAAAAACCAAAGACAAAAATAACGGGTTCATTATTTTACTAATTAACACTTGGAAAAATACTCAAGTAGTATGCTAATATAAACTGAACAGGTTGCCCTTCTCTATGAATAGGACTTAAAAGTTCTATTCTTCAAGACTGTATACTTCCTAACTCACTAAGGCTCCAAACAAGTTTGAGTATTATTTTTTTCCACACTAGTTTTATATATAAAATGGTATCAGAGAAAAATTATCATTAATCAGTGATATCATCTACCTAACCAATGGAAAAGTCATTAGGAAAACAAATGAGAATACTAACAATTTCTAATCTAAATAAGATATTATTTTTAATAGTAACAATTTACTTTAAATTATAAATTATGCAAACAAAACTCAATAATTTAACATTAGGAGAAAAAATTTAAACTCCCAAGAGTTGAAAGATCACTTGTTCAAGTCAACTGACGTTTCCTGCCAGCCCACTATGTCCCAGTAGACACACTCGACGCTGAGACACAAAGACGAATGGCCCTCCCTCCCCTGAAGGTTCTCACCACCTAGCAGAAAGTGGCCAAATAAACAAGTTTTTACAAAAGCGTCTACAGGTATTAGAAGCCTATCAAGGTTCAAAGGTAACAGAGAGAGGAGTGATTATCTATGAAGAATTATAAAAAGCTTCAATAATGAGGCAACTCCAGAGTTGAGTTTTTAAAGATAAAATTTCAGGAGGCATGATTTGTATGTAAGTTCCACAAGTATGAACACATGTAAAATTTCAAGGACTTGTACATAAAATCGGTGCACTTTACATGCTCCACTATAGTCATGTTTCCCTCATTAAAAAGAAAGTTCATCAGAGGGTATGGGTACAAAGTCATGTCAGGTAAACAACGTATTGTTTCCTCTCTCTACTAATAGAATACTCACATTATATACAGACAGGAAGGCGAGAAATAGCTTCGTGTGACAATTTAATTTGGTATTGAGGGAGATTCAGCCAGAGAAGAAGGCAGGGACTAGATAATGAAGGGCCTTGTATATCTTGGTAGCAACAGGGCAAAACATGAAAGGGTTTCAAGGTTTCAAGCAGGCCTGCGATAGCATCACATCTGCACGGACACTACACGGGCAAGCACCACGAAGGATATGCCTTAGTGGGGAAGCCGTATGCAGAGAGGGCATTTAGAAAGCTACAACAAAAGCACAAACAAGGAGTAATTCGGGAAAAGAAAAGTCTTCTTGAGTGCCTACAATGTGCCAGCAACTAGATACTGTACATGTATTATTTTGTTAAATCCTTAAAACAATCCTGTGAGGTAGGTATAATCTAGGTTTTCTCAATGCCGAAACTGAGGGTCAGAAACATTTGTGAAATGTCTCCACCACGCTTCTGAGGGCAGAATGGATTTGAGAGCTATCTGGGAGGTACAATCAACAGGTGTTTATGATTATGTGGATATAGTCTGGCCTGGGGAAACAATGACAGGCAGACACATGCACCCCACAACTTAAAAATAACTCAGATTTTTACACACCTTCCTTTTTATAGCACTTAGCCCTATTCTTTTTTTTTTTTTTTTTTAAGATTTTATTTATTTATTTTCAGAGAGAGGAGAAGGGAGAGAGAAAGAGCAATGTATGGTTGCCTCTCACATGGCCCTCATTGGGGACCTGGCCTGCAACCCAGACATGTGCCCCAACTGGGAATCGAACCAGGACCCTCTGGTTCCCAGCCTGCGCCCAATCCACTGAGCTACACCAGCTGGGCAGCCCTATTCTTAAATAATTGATTTTCAGTGCATGAAAGAAGGGTCTGTTCACCTGAATTTCCTCTCTCATTAAGTATGAGAGGCCCACTTCCTCTTCTCCCTCTCCCAATTCTGAGCCTGCTTCATCTTCATCCTCATCCTCCTCTTCTTCCTCCTCCTCTTCTTCATATCCTTCAGGTGGACCAGCTTCATCTTCCTCTTCATCATCTTCATCTCCATCTTTAAAAGTATTTTCAGAGATGAACAAATGGCTGGGCAAATGTTTCTTGATAATAATGCTGATCTTTTTAACCCTCGCCCCAATCACTTCAAACTCTTAAGCCAAAGGTGGAAAGTATCTCAGGGTGATTTTATTTTTAAAAATGTCCCTTTTATAACATCCAGATCTAGTACTTGAGAAATATGGTCTCTAAGTGCTGAAAATTTTTCAATGTAAAGATTTTCTTCAAAACATTACATGTACTGAAGTTCGTTTCACTTTGAGGACACTTCAAAACCTGCTTGTCTATCATTCTATCCTTTCATTACATTGTTTACCTATCACGTCCTTTTCAAGTAACAGTAACAAAGTGTGCCATTACTAGTAATGGCTATTTTATCATCTTATCTATTACTCACCCATTTATCCAAAAATGTATATTCATCACCTAATTCTAGAACATCTCCATCACCCCCAAAGAAACCCCAAATCCGTTAGCAATCACCATTCTCCTTCCCCGGGCCCTGGCAACCACGAATCCACTTTGTGTCCCTATGAATTCGCTTATTCTGGACATTTCAACATGAATGTGTCTGGCTTCTTTAACTTAGTAGAATGTTTTCAAGGTTCACTCAGGTACCAGCACTTCATTCATTTTTACAGCTGCATATTATTCCACTGTATAGATATATCGCATTTTGGTTTTCCATTTATCAGTTGATGGGAACGGGCTGTTTGTACTTTGTGGCTATTACAGATAAAACTGTGATGAATAGGACTTTTTTAAAAAATACTATTTTAAAAGTTGCCAAAAAACTTAACAATAAGTAAATAAATAAACCTACATTGCCACTTTTACTGGGTGATTTATACAGATATAAAATTTCATGGAGCCTGATAGAACAATCATTAAACTCCCTGAAAGCTATCAGAAATCTATAAGAAGAAATACAGGACTAGGGCTCTGGGTTTTTTAATGTTTCTTGTCTTACTAACATCTTTCCTTTTCTCCATCTAAATATCCATGCCCTAGTGGCTCTAATTGTGATGCATTTATGAATATTACGAATGATTACCTTCATCATCCTCTGCTTCCGAGTCTGGTGCTTCGTTATCCTCCTGATCAAATCCATCTAAGTACGTGATTTGCTGCAGCATCTCAAAAACATTCTCTCTATAATCTTCCAGGGTGGTGATCTCACAGTTAAACAAGTCAAGACTTTTCAAATTTTTAAGATTTTGCTGGCAAAGTAAAAAGTTAAAACATATTCAAGATTTAAAATATCATGTTATTTCTTTTCAATTCATAAACCAGAAAATATACACTTGAAATCAAGAAAATGGTTCTTGGGGCTTTAGAATTTTATAATGAGAGGTTATTACATCGGACACAGCCAATTCTCTTAACGAGGCCCTGGCACGGCACACGAGCTCTACAGAAGGAGGAACTCGGCTGCAGTTCACTGCTGCGTCCCCAGCACCTGGCTCAGTGCCTTACTTACAGTAGGCAGTCAGTATATTTTGTTGACAGAATCTATGCATAAATAAGAAACAACAATAACATGTGTATTTTAAATCCAACCTCTTCGATTTCAACTTCTTCACAAGCTTTTTTAAAAATCAAGCAACAATTTTCAGAGTTGTACTTCATCCACCTCCTTTTCCTTTCCTCATACCAGGAAACGAGCAAATAATGAAATAACTCAAAAAATCATCAAGAAGACCCTGGCTGGGTAGCTCAGTTGATTAGAGCGTTGTCCCATGCACCAAAGGGTTGTGGGTTCAATCCCCAGTCAGGGCATGTAAGGGTAAGGATTTTAAAACAAAAATCATCAAGAAGGAAGGAAATGGAATAGAATTTAAGAAAATAATAGAAATTTTCAGACTAGATATTCAATTCCTGAAGTTGATAATAAAATAAATTTCTCACCATTTAAAAAAACTATCTGAATGTTTTACTCCAAAAGAAAAGAAAGCCTTAACCATCTAGATCAGCAATTTTCAAATGCTGTGCTGCAAGAATTTTTAGAACATGCAATACCCGACTACTTAGCCAGGGGCACTGGCCTCTTTTCCCCTATAACTGTCAACTAAAAAAAAGACAACAGCCAACACAATAGCCATTCGTTGTGAATGCCCTGTCTTGAACCATAAATACATAGGTCATATAACAAAGTTTCATGTTATAAGTCATGTTGCATAATAAGGTTGCATCTGATTGATTAATTCTTCATACCAGAAACCCTTATATGCAAGTATAGGCACCTGATTTTTCTAAAAAGTCACTTGGAGCAAAAAGGGCAGGTAATTACTAGTATTTTTCTTGTAAATCAATCAAAATTATACTTATTATTTTGTCGGAGCAGCAAAAAATATCTCTTTTGGTATGCAGCAGAATTTTAGTGACTGGTTTATATGCGCCATGAGATGAAAACAGCTGAAAATCACTGGCCTAGATCACAACACAAGAAATTCAGAAGTTTCAAAACAGTGAAATACATAGGATAGCCTCTCCTCTGATATTACAATATTTGTCTAAATACACAGACAAATATGTATCAATAATTTTCACAATAAGCAGAGATAAAAATTTCTGGTATGTATGAATTTCCATTTTTATTCTGACAGATAACATCAGTGAAATTGTTATTCGAAGTACTACGAATATAAAATATATTTTTTTAGTACTTAGAAACCATCTGAAATTTTCCAGTGCTTCAAATAGTCTTCTAACATTGGTGTCTTATCTGAGAGGGGCTAATTAAATCAAAACTTGTACCTTCCTATCTCCTTTTACTTTCTCCCTTCCAGTTTGGTATCCCTTGTCTGCCTTTTAATCTCCTTATTTATATTCTTGTATTTTACAAGAATATATTTGGATGTACAAACAAAAATATTTGTCTAAATAAATGAGCAATATTTTTGTTTCTTCAAAAAAACACATATATACGGTTCTGGCTGGTGTGGCTCAGTGGGTTGAGCACCGGCCTGTGAACCAAAAGGTTGCTGGTTCGATTCCTGGTCAGGGCACATGCCTGGGTTGCGGGCCAGGTCCTCAGGTGGGGCATGCCAGAGGCAAGCGATTGATATTTCCCTCTTTCTTCCTCCCTTCTCCCTCTCTCCAAGATAAATAAATAAAATCTTTTGAAAAAAAAAAATATATATGCAAATCTCAGAAAACGCAACCAAAAAAAGCAAGCCCAGAGATAAACCTTTCCACTTACCAGAGCTTCTAGTACACTGATATCTTTGATTTTGTTTCCACTCAGATTGAGGTAGGTAAGATTAGGACATTTCTCAGCCAGGACTTCCAAGCCTCCAGAAATTCTATTGTTACTAAGTTCCAACTATATTCAACATGGGGAGAAAAACAAGGAATGGTGAGGCCTCAGGACACATCAAAGATTTTGAAAATATATCAATTTGAAGGGAAAAAAAATTTCTCATTGTCTCTGTCTTCACGACTGTCACAAGTGATTAATCTCCAAATTCCACCTATGGCCACCAAATAGTATATTAGAACAGATGGATGCTCAACTTAGCATGTAGTTACATCCAGATGAAACCACCACTGTAAGGTGAAAATATCTCAAGGTAAAAATGCACTTAATACACGTAACCTAGCAAACATCATAGTCTAATCTAGCCTATCACATACTCAGAACACTTGCATTAGCCTACCATTGGATTAAATCATCTAACACAACTAAAAAATACACTGTAGAATAGCAGTTGTTTACCCCACGATCTCAGGACTAGGAGCTATGGCTCATTGCCACTGCCCAGCATCATGAGAGAGCCCAGCATCTCATCCACTGAATGCACATTGCTTTCACACCATCATAAAGTCAAAAAGTTGACAGTCAAACCACTGTAAGCCGGGGACTGTCTGTATAATGGCTCCTAACGTAGGTTTGGTTCCGGTCATTTAATAGTTAGATTTTATGTTTCAGAGAAAAACATTTGGTAAATGTTAGGTTGAAATTCATGCCATAAAGTGATTTCATTATCAAATTTAAATTTCTAAAAGCAATATTAGAGCTGATTCCAAAATCCTACATAGCCCTTTTGCTTACTAGAAACTTAGAACCCTCTAATTAAAAAGCAGAACGGTCATTCCATTTGGCCAAAAATGAGAAATAGATGTTGGCAGTCAAATCATGACGCTCTCATGCTGAATGTCAACTTACCTTTCGAAGTTTACTTAAGTTGGGAAGTCTGGCCAGTGAACTTAGTTCCACATTAACCATACTCAGAAACTCTAGTTTTTTAAAAGTATCATTCAGGCCTTCAATTTCCCCATTGACACAATGGCAATTATCAAGGACTAACTGTGTCACCTATAAGAGAGAACAAGAATGATTCTTTAGTTTTTGGTCTTTTTAGCAAAAGACCTGGGGTCCTGACACTCTGGAAATGTGAATATTAAAATCACCAACTAACCCTTCCAATTTAAGCTTGGACTAAGAAGTTTAATGCCTGCTTCGAATCACTAATACATTAAAAAAAACTTTCATAAAGGTCCCATGTGAAACCTGTTTCTGACTCTGATGAGAAGAATTCTCAACATCAGGCCATATATTTATGCAGTGAGGGGATACCAAGAATACTGGGAAAGGATGCAAGTGAGCTGTTCTAAGACAGTAGCGATAAGAAAAGAAGCTGTTTTATTCACTTTTCCCATTTAAACCCCCTTATCCTTGGTTGATAAATGCCACCATAACTCAGAAGTACCTTGTTACCCCCACGAAGAAATGTTAGAAAGCTCCCTCTGAAACAGCCCAGCTTTTGGATGCTGTTTGTTCTAATATCAAGGCCACACAATATCATCCAGTACAATACATCCTTGACAAAATGTTATTTCTCCCTGTCATTTTGGTAGTATTTTTGTGACCTCCTCCCCTTTCCTGGGATGGGGTTGCTGGTGGCTGGATCCTCTATTAGGTCAGAGTTGTAGAACAAAACTTTCTCATGTGGACTTAAATGGATTTAATCTTAACGGAGAAGCAAGCCACCATGACTGTCCATTGCCAGTACGTTTGAAGTATTTTGAGAGCTAAAAAATTAGCAACAAGGAATGCCACCTTCTCTGTTTGAAAACTACTTCTACATAATGAAGTCAGTGAGCAGAAAAGGCATCATGATCTGTTTAGAGATGAGGAGGCCAGAGGGTGAGAAAGCCTTGTCTGGTGTCACACAGCATGTGGTAGAGCTAAGCCTCCACTCTAAGTCTAGCTGAGCAGAGGGCCACCAGATTTAATGTCAGAAAACCAGTTCTTTCACTTGAGTAAATAACTGCATGGTCCTGAGACTCCACCATTAACCCACCTTACCAGTTTGTCTGATGGAGTAAAGTAAATAGCAAAGAGGAAAAGTCTTTTGTAAACTGTAAAATACTATGCAAATACAAGAGACCGTTATTACACCATAGGGGAGGAAGGAGAAGCTGCAAAAAGGCAACATCCGGCACTTGCCAAAACTGGAAAGGAAATTACTATGATAGGGTAGGTAAAAGAATGGGGTGGGGGGTGGAAGGACAGGTAAATCCACTTTTCCAACCCAAGACAGAAAAAAGCAATCTAAAGGTGTGCATGTGACAGATTTTTATGTTTGATTTTGTTTTTTTCTTAATCCCCTAAAGAGCAGGTTCTAGAAAACTTCCAGTTCTCTCTAATAGCGTCTGTTTCCTCCTCCCTGCCACCTGCCAATTTCAGGGAAACAAACTTTTTTTTTTTTAAGTACATAAAAATCTTGGGTTCCCACTCTGCACGCTGCCACCAGAGACCCTACTTATCCTTTATGCTGGTATACACAAGCGCCTCCTCCACCTCTGCTGAAAAAATTACACCCCTTATATCCCAATTCTTGGATTTATCTCAGAGGCTGTAGTTGGCAAGACTCTAGACGCTTTCCTCTGCGATCAGAAGTGTGAGGTTCCTGCTGGTCACGGCCCGCTCCGGCGACCTGCAGCTCCGCCAGACGGGAAACCCCACGAGGGGTGGGGACTCTACGCAAAAAAGGGATTGCCCCCCCAGCCGCGTCACCCTGGTGCCTCCGCCAGGGACTGGAAGTGCAGGGTGAAGCCGAAGAGAAACCTTCGGAAAAGGAGGCGGAAACGTCTCCCGTTGGACCCTCCAAAAGTTGACCGCAAAGCTGCCTCGCGTGGCCCCTCCCAACCCCGTCTCTTTAACTACGGCGACAGCAGCGAGCGCGCATCATTTAGTTTCGCCGAACCCATCTTTAAAGCACAAAACCCCTACGACCCATTTGTTGAGTTTTGTGAAACTGCCTCCGGGGATCAAATTCAGAGTTGTGGCCACCACAACAAGACACGACGAATATCGTTACACCGTGGGGGGATTACTCCTCTAGTCCCCTCTCCGCCTCCGATTACAACAACAAGTCCCCAAAACTCACCCGCGGCCGGAGGGCCGGCCGCTGACCCAGATTCCGCCTGCGGCGGTGGGCGCGCGCCGCTTCCCCGGGGGAGTGGGCGCCGCCGGCAGCGGGTAGTCCCCAACTGCGCAAGCGACCCCAGCCCGGGCCCGGCGCGACGACCTCGGACGCCCAGGGGCCTGGAGGACGGGGGCACCCCCACTCCAAAAAATAGAGTTGGCAGCACTGAAGAAAAGTTGGACTAACTTCTCAGGCGACGATGGCTGCGGCAGGGTCGAGTGGGACCGGGGGTCGCGCCCACGCCGCCCGCCTATAGGAGGAGGAACTCCGGGGGCCGAGCGGCCCCAACACCCTGCTTCCCGCCCCCACAAGGCCAGGACGCCTGACTCGAAGAAAGGAGAAAGGGAATAAGCCCCCATGCACACACAACCCCCCCCCCAGAAACTTAAACCCTTCGCCATCTTAAGTAAAAGATTTTAATGACTTAAAACTTCAAATTAAATATTTCCCCCCAATCCCAGGTGGGGATTAATTCATTACCCTTTCCCGCACACCCACCGAGGCCCCCCGAAACCCGATCCTCCGAATACTGGGCTGACGGGGAAGGGGAGGGGGCTGAGTCATCTCACCTCCTCCGGGGCTCTGTTCCTTAACTCCAGGTTAATCCTCTTCTTCATCTCCATGTCCTCCTGCTCTTCTGCTACTACTCTCCTCGGTTATCCTGTCCTGCCTTTCCCACTACCCACAACCCTTGAACTGTAAAAGATGTGAAAATGAATGAAAAGAAACGCAAATATAAACGCCCACCACCACCACCAGGTAGGTGTGGTGAAGAAAGAAAAGAATAGCAAATGGAGTCCAAGGAGTTGGGACTCTAACTCGGCTGCCAACACCTCCTTGTCCACACACTCCGCGCGCACTCACATGCACACACACACATACACACCCGCAGTTCCTTCCCCTTCAATGGCTGCTGAGAGACTGAGCCTCCATGACACGGCACTGCCAACCCCCTATTCTACACTCCACCCACCCCCCAAATATATTGGTTACTTCTTTAACATCGCAACAGTCCATTGGGCCGCACAAATGTCTGTCAGTCTTGAGGGCGGACCTGAACCAGAAATGCTGTGTCTATTAGCTACGACCAAGCGCGCAGTTAACTCCGATAGGTCCAGGACGGTGTTCGTCCCGGGGAAATTATTTTGAATCCCAGTAGCCCCCCTACTTTTCTTTGTGTGGTTGGCGCGCTTTCCTTAGGTTCTCGGGCGGTTTTGATGCCTGCAGGATTTGTTCAGGGGGAGGGGCTTCTTTATGTTTTTAGCGTTAAAGGGAGAAAGAAAGCATTCTTCTTGCGTGCCCAAGTTGCGAGACTGGCAATTCAAGACACGGCAACACACCGACTCCTGGCGGTTTTAAAGCACAGCTCCTGGCTTTACAAGCAAGGTGCACAGCAACATGCACATCACATGAAAAGCGTGACTTCGTGGCACTGCCCTGCCAGAGTCAGGCTTTGGTGCAGAACCAGAGCCAGGATAAAGATGGTATTTTAACTTCCACCATGAAGGACTGACCGATTTTGAAAGCAGTTGGGTGAAGTATGTAAGATAGTCACCTTTAAATTAAACTACTCTACAGGAATTGTTAATAAGGTAATTGTTGCTGTAATAAACACTAAGGCCTTGTAGGAAAGACAATGCTGGCCTAATGAAAACCAGACATTTAATTCACAAAGAAATGGTACTGCCATCCTTCTCCTTTTGGTTGATTTCCATGGAAATCGGCAGGTAAAAATGTGCTTTTAAAAGTCGGCCAATGTGGAATAGAAAAGAACGGGACAAGAATGATTTCTTGAAAATTTGTCCTGAGAGTCTAATTTTTCTTAGTTCTTGCTTAAATTCTATCCTTTTCATTCCCCTACACAATTCTCAGGATAAACACCCAAAGAAATTGAGTACGCTTTAGGGAAGAAAGGGGTGAATTAGTCCAACCCCTCTTAATTAGAGTTGAGTTTGCTATTTTAAAGTATCAAGTTCAAGACCTGAGGTTTCCCAACAGACGCTTCATCACTCCATCATCCTACCGCCTTCCCGCGTACAGAGACACAATTTTCAAATAGGGTTACATTTACAAGGAAATTATTTGGTATTTGGCATGTTAACTACTTTAAAGAAAAACAAAATAACGATTGTCTTTTCCTTGCTAAGTGTTTCCTTTGAATTCCCTGAAAGGGAAATTTGGGAAGATGAAAACAGGCAGAGGGGGAGCTTTTCATATAAAATGACAACTCCAGGGGGGCAACTTGGATTTAGTTAAGTTTGTTTATTTGCCTATTTTAATCAGGCTAAAGGAAGCCAGGATGATATGAAAACTGAACCAAAATGGACTGAGGGACAGTTCAAGGAAGAGTTAAAAACCAAGGGAAGGGAAAAGGGGGCTAAAAAGAAACCGGAAAGCACATTTTAGCACCAGCTCAGGAAGAAGTCCTATGTTCAGATCCCAGCAGCCACTGCGGAGTCTGGTACTCTGGTTTGGAATCCCAAAGAGAGTTCAGGAAAGGAGTTCAGGTTTAGGAGTCTTCCACATGTGAGTGATACCTGAACAAACAAAATATAAACAAACTCAGAGATATAGACAACTGAGTGATGGTTGACTGAGAGAAAGGGGTTTGGGAGACTGGGTGAAAAAGGCAAAGGGATTAAGAAGTACATATTGATAGTTACAAAATAGTCGTGGGTTATAAAGTACAGCATAAGGGAACATAATCAATAATATTGCAATAACTGTGTATGGTGTCAGGTGGGTACTGGAAACATCCTGGGAACACTTTGTAAAGTATGATTATCTAACCACTATGCTGTACACCTGAAACTAATACAAAATAATATTGAATGTAAACGGTAATTGAAAAAAATAAAATTTAAATTTAAAAGCAGTACACCATAGTCAGCATAGACAGGAATCTACCAAACAAAGTGAGCTTTCGCCTCATGGTCCCCCCATGGTCCCCACCTTCTTATCATCTTTTATCGGCATTACTTCAATACCTTGAAACTTATCTTTTTCCAGTCTTAATCAAGAAGCCAGGATAAATAAGATGCTGGGGGAGAAAAGATTCCCCAAGGGGCTGGCGAAGAGAAAGAAAAGTGCTTGGAAAGAAGTTGGATGAAGACGAGCATTACCAGGCTAGTGAGTGGGTGGGTGTCTGGAGCCAAATGGATGAAAGAATGAAATGTGATCAGGAGACAAGCCAAGCCCACGGACTAGAACATGTTTTAAGCTGAAGTAATGAGGCAGGGCTTAAATGGCAGAATGGAGAGTAAGGGTAAGTAATCAGGAGGAGTGGAATGAATAAGAGGGTGATTCAAAATATGCCCTTTAATCCAACAATAAGATATGATTTTACTTAACTCCTTATGTCTTCAATGTTCAAAAAACTAAACTCATCATCTGTGCTGAATAACTTCTGTTGCCCCTTCAGATCCACTCTTCACCCTCCTCCATTCTGCTCTGTGCTTAAAAACGCCGGGAGTTTGGTCTGTGAACGATTAGGAATCCAGAGAAGAGTGAGGTCAGAGTATTCATTCCCCTTCCTCAAGGCCCGGTCGTTCCAGGAGGGCCTCTGCAGAAAGCCACAGATCTCCGAGGGCCGTGATGAACACTGCAATGCACCACCCCAATTTTCCTTCACAAATGAAGGACCTATTCCCCCAGTGCTGAAATTACTGCTGGAAGATAAACTTCAGCTGGCAGCTCTGAAGAAAATTGCCTTGCCCAAAGTTATACTTCCTTCAATGCCCCAGCCGGCCCTTTGCCCTGACTAGACAAACTGTGACGGGTCATTCATCCCAGCTCCAGGGCACGTCTGCGCGGCCATTCAGTTTCTCCCACGGCTTAATCCTGCTCCCTTCTCCTCCCTTCCACAGATATTGAGACCCCTATCATTCCCCAATAAATGTTCTGAATGCTATTTCCATCTCAGAGTCTGCTTCCTGGGGAAGCTAATATGAGACGGCAGCCCTCTCCAAGTACCTACCCTCGGAGGAAGCCCAATTTAACCTACAGGAGAGATACGTAGAGACACCTGGAGCCTACAGGAAGAAGGTGAGAGGTACCCACCCAGCCCCCAGCTTCTTCAGCCCCCAACTTTTCCAGCTCCAGCCGCTGTCTGATTGCAAGCACTTAAGAAATCCTGAGCCAGGACCACCCATCTGAGCCCTTCTCAAATTCCTGTCCCACGGAAACCATAGGTAATAAAATGATCGTTATCGGTTTAAGCCTCTCAATTTAGAGTTGTCATACAGCAATAGTAACTGAAACACATTTTTCTCACGGAGCCTCACTAGTGCCCTCTTGCTCTGTGTGGGCGATAATCATTCTGCTCTTTCCTTTATGCTGTTCTTCTACCTTAACCAAAAGGATTTTACCTTCTATGATTTTCTTAGGACCTAATAAATGTTCTATTTATCCAGCGTCTATCCCATGTTGCCTTGCTACATCTCCGATATGTCATGTGGTTCTGGTTCTCCCAACCACATTGGAATTTTCTGGAGAGAAACCAAGCCAGCGATGTATGTGGCTTTCTCTGGCGCCACTCACAGGATCTGGCAGTGTTGAGCACATGGTGGACACTCAAGACAGGTTTAGCAATTGATTATGTCTCAAATAACTCTCAGGTGGCAGTTTAAAAGGCAAAAGATTTATACGATCTGAAGAGAAACCAGAGTCAGGTGGCAGTTTAAATTCATACTCCCATTAGGAAATAAAGAGTTTGGTTGATGCCTTCTTGGGGAACAGGTGACAGGAGACGGAGCAAAGGATAATTACAGCTGTTCTTCCTCTTAACTGTTTGACCTTGCCCTTTTCCAAACTAGTTAATTTTCAGTCTCAAGATAAAACTAAGCCCGTGCAACTAATGCCAGTGCATTCTCTCTCAAGTTCAGAATGAGTTGGAACCACCAGAAATCATTCCTGCCCATACCTCTGAGAAATCCTGTCCCAACAAATCACCTGACAGGTCACTACTGCTCCCAAGGCACCAGGACAGATATTCAGTACTCAGATTATACCCACAATTCTACATGCCCACTGGCTAATATCCTGGAAACCTTCTAGGTCAGCACCCTCCCAGGCAAGGAACATTGTTAGGCATTTGTATAGAGCCTTAGAGTTAAGGGATATATGCCTATATGTTTCTATTTATATCTATCTGAGGTGAGTTACCATTCCAAAAGAAAAAAATCACTGAAGTTTATTGAGGTAAATGGTAGGGTAAACTGTCTCCAAACGTGACTGCCAACCATTTCTTCCAGCCCCATGCACACATGGTACTCCCATCACGATGTGGAATCTCCTTCACCTCCCCTTGAGTTTGGACTAGGCTTTGCGTTCGTTCACCAATAAAGTGTAACAGAAATCACACTGGGCCAGTTCTGGGCCTAGCCCTTAAGAGGCCTGGCATTTTCTGTTTTTGCTGTTCCAAGAGCAAGTTCTCAAGCAAAGTTCAACTACCCTATGGAGAGAGAGGCCATGTAGAGAAACAGACCTGAGAGGGTGAGCAACGATGAAGGAAGAGAGTCCAGACATCCCCCAGCTGCACCCGTCACCCTGGTGGATGCCCGAGCAATGTGAGTGAAGTCCTCGTGGATCCTCCAGCCCTTGTCAAGCATGCCAACACCAAGTGGAGCAGAGACAAGCCACTTGCCATGCCCTGCCCAAATTCTAAAATCTTAAGTTAAAAAAGTGTGCAGTTTTTAGGTGATTTCTTAACAATAGATAACTAAAACAAGGGTATACCCAAGGTCTCATGATTAGAAATTGTGACAATAAATTTCAGACCTGGTTCCTCTAATCAAAGTTCAGATCTTTTTCCAAAGGTGAGCTCTATAATCCTGTTTAAGTCACATGTACACAATATGTTCTGCTCCCTAAAATATAATTCTTATGCCCTACTAATGCCCAGAATGCCACAAATAGATATGCAATAGTTTGATCCCTTTGAGATACAAACACTTCAGGATAACTAATAAAACTTAATCATTTTATTAAACCATAGTTGAAAATATTTGTCAGATTTTTAAAATATATTTTATTGATTATGCTATTAGAGTTGTCCCATTTTCCTTCCTTTATTCCCCTCTGCCCAGCACACCCCCACCCACCCACATTCCCCCCACTTAGTTCATGTCCATGGGTCATACATATTAGTTCTTTGGCTTCTCCACTTCCTATACTACTCTTAACCTCCCCCTGTCTATTTTCTACCTACCATCTACACTACTTACTCTCCGTACCTTTTCCCCCATTGTCCCCATCTTCCCCGCTGATAACACTCCATGTGATCTCTATTTCTGTGATTCTGTTCCCGTTCTAGTTGTTTGCTTAGTTTGTTTTTCATCTTGGTTTTTTTTTTAGGTTCAGTTGTTCATAATTGTGACTTTGTTTTCACTTTACTGTTCATAATTTTTTATCTTCTTTTTCTTAGATAAGTCCCTTTAACATTTCATCTAATAAGGGCTTGTTGATGATGAACTCCTTTAACTTGACCTTATCTGGGAAGCACTTTATCTGCCCTTCCATTCTAAATGATAGCTTTGATGGATAGAGTAATCTTGGATGGAGGTCCTTGCCTTTCATGACTTCGAATACTTCTTTCCAGAACCTTCTGGCCTGCAAGGTTTTTTTGGGAAATCAGCTGATTGTCTTATGGGAACTCCTTTGTAGGCAACTTTCTCCTTTTTTCTTGCTGCTTTTAAGATTCTCTCCTTATTTTCATCTTGCGTAATGTAATTATGATGTGCCTTGGTGTGTACTTCCTTGGGTCCAACTTCTTTGGGACTCTCTGAGCTTCCTGGACTTCCTGGAAGTCCATTTCCTTTGCCAGATTTGGGAAGTTCTCCTTCATTATGTTTTCAAATAAATTTTCAATTTCTTGCTCTTCCTCTTCTCCTTCTGGCACCCCTATGGTTCAGATGTTGAAATGTTTAAAGTTGTCCTGGAGGGTCCTAAGCCTCTCCTCATTGTTTTGAATTCTTGTTTCTTCATTCTGTTCTTGTTGAATGTTTATTCTTCCTCTTGGTCCAAACTATTGATTTCAGTCCCAGTTTCCTTCCTGTCATATTTGGTTCCCTGTACATTTTCCTTTATTTCACTTTGCATAGCCTTCATTTTTTCCTCTATTTTGCAATCATACTCAACCTATTTTGTGAGCATCCTGATTACCAGTGTTTTGGATTTGGCACCTGATAGGTTGGCTATCTCTTCGTCACTTAGTTGTATTTTTTCTGAAGCTTTGATCTGTTCTTTCATTTAGGTCATTTTTTGTCTGGGTGTGCCAGTTGTGTAGTACAGAGCAGAGCCTTAGGTATTCAGCAGGGCGGGGTAACCCACGTAGTTGCGTTGTGGCGCCGTCTGAGGGGAAGGGCCTGAGAGGGAACAATGCGGCTTGTTCAGCTCTCGAGGGGCTCTCAGTCACTTCCGCTGCTTACCCACAAGCAAATCGGGCCATTCTTGTGCTGATTCCCAGATGGGTGGGTTTGTGTGCATTCTAGGTCCCCGTGGGTCTCTCCAATGAACATGCCTGGGAGGCTGGGAGTTTCTCCTGCTACCTCAACCCCCACAGGTGTTTTCAGTCAGAGGTTTTGAGGCTTTATTTCCCCATGCTGGATCCCTGGGTTGCATAATCTGTCTCGCTCCCCAGTCGTTCCTCCTGGTTTATCTACACACAAATGTGGGACCACACACTCTGCCAGCCACCTCCTCACCCTGTCTGCCAGCAGCTGCCTTGCCATGAGTCCCCTCTGCCCAGCTGCCCATCTCCACCCCTCTTACAGGTCTGGATCAACGTGTCTTCTTTAACTCCTTGGTTGTCAGACTTCCATACAGTTTGATTTTTCTGTCAGTTCTGGTTGTTTTCTGTTTTTATATTTGTTGTTGTCCTTCTTTTGGTTGTGTGAGGAGGGACATAGTGTATCTACCTACGCCTCCATCTTGGCCGGAAGCCTTATCAGATTTTTTTAAGAAAAGGTTTAGACTGTTACCATGAGTACTATAAAATTATTAAACTACCCTACATTTTCCAGGTTTTTTCCAATCCCATTTTTTCTTTAATTTGGGATCCTTTTCTCTGTAGGAATAAATAAGTGGTGAAAAGGGAAGCATAAATATTGTTACAGTAAATCTTTGATTATTGCTATATGAATATGAAATTCTGTGAAAATCTGCAAAAAAATTAGAATTCTAGGTTGAGATTTTCCAATTTGAGTCACCTCTTTATGAGCTAACAGAGTGCAAACTAGTTCTAACATTAGCCAAAGTCAAACAAAATTAGAAGGGTAAATCTCCTAGAAATCCATAGTGCAATATCCAATAGAAATGATTTAGAGATTTTGCACTCTAAAAATTATTGCACCATTGTATTCCTCAGCACAGATGTAAAAGCGGTTGCCTTCAAAGAAATTTGTAACCTTGGCCTAGCCAAGTGGCTCAATTGGTTGGATGTTGAGACCGTTCTGCCTGGTTTCAGGAGCTGTAACCTCGCCAACACGTGAAAAGGCCCCGGGGCTAGAAGACTTTGGGACCATAAGCCACTAAGGAGACAAAACTTATCCTCCCGGCAGGGGCGCAGCCTCTGCCCCCTTTATTTCACCTGCTTGGCCCCTGGAGGATGTCTGGACAGTCAATGACTGGTAAGATTCCTCAAGGAAGGAACACCCTAAGACAGGCCTAGTCTCAGAAGGGCTATCAGGGAAGAATTTAGGGGATTATGGAAGAGGGACAAAAGACCCTCACCCCTCAGCTTTGTCATAGCCTAAGTCCTCATTCTATCTGTAAAAAGTCTCCTAATGTCTTGGCTGCCTTGCTTCCCCTACCTGATTCAGGCCTGAAACAATACCGAAGGAGGGTGCAGCCCTGTGGAAGAACGGCAGTTTCCAGGAGCAATCAGACCTGAGAAAGAATGCATTAAATCCTGTAAAACCTGCTTTGCTAAGAATGTCCTCAAGCTATGCATACTAAATGTTTAGGGTCCAAGCACAAAATAAGTTTGTTTCCCCAGGTTTTATGGCCAATTGGCGTCACTCTGTCTAGCAGACCTTAACTCAGAAAAGGCCCTCAGGATCCTTCGAATGTTATCTGTTAACCTTATCTCCTTTCTTTGATCATTACTGTCTGACATTGAATGATGATCTTTACATCCAATCTTCGTATACCTATGCAAACTAAACTCAGTAAAAGCCCATTGAGAAAGGCTTGAGGCCCTTCTCCTCTTCGAGATTGGCCAGCCTTTTCTCCCCAAGCAGATCATGTCTTGGTATGTTTATTCTCATTTCCTGCAGCTGGAAGAGCTCTGCTGGATGGAGCTCCCCCACAGTTACAGAGTTGTTCCATACTCCAAAAGGTTGCAGGTTTGATTCCTGGACAGGGGATATACCTAGGTTGCGGGTTCCATCCCTGGTCTGGGCATGTATGGGAGACAACCAATCAATGTTTTTCTCTCACATTCATCTCTCTTTCTTTCTCTCTCTCCCTTCCTCTCTCTCTAAAATCAACAAACAGCCCGGGCTGGTGTGGCTCACCAGCTGGTGGTGGATTAAGTGCTGGCCTGCAAACCAAAGAGTCACCAATTTGATCCCAGTCAGGGCACATGCCTGGGTTGCAGGCCAGGTCCCCAGCAGGGGCATGTGAGAGGCAACCACACGTTGAAGTTTCTCTCCCTTTCTTTCTCCCTCCCTTCTCCTTTCTCTATAAGTAAAATAAATAAAATCTTTAAAAAAAAAAATAAAATCAATAAACATATCCTTGAGTGAAGATTTAAAAAAAGAAAGAAATTTGTAACTTTAATGACAAGATTACTTTTAAAAAATAACTTGAAACCTCTGATTAAATATGAAAAATTTAATATACTTTGTTTTCCATTTCTTCCCAAGTCTTATTAAATTGACTTTGAAAGAATAAGACCTAAACCCAAATTTGAAACTGTGTGTGGTGATAGATGTTAGCTAGACATTATAGTGAGCATTTCACTACATATACCAATATCTAATCACTATATTGTATACCTAAAACTAATGTGATGTTATATGTCATTATATCTCAATACAAAAATTTCAGATCTAAACCCAAAAGGACAAAGAGATTGAGCAAAGGGAAAACAGGTAATGAGAGAGCTCAACAAAATTTTGGAATCTGTAAAACTGATGAACCATATAGTTCAGAAATGCTTCTTCCTTACTTATGTTTTCCTTCTTATGAAAAGGACCAATTAGTATAACCAGGCCCCTCTCGGCCTCTTACTCATCCACCTTAAGTGCTGTGGTCCACTCCACATCATTCTCCTTGCTCTTAGGAAAGGGAGCCTGTTTATCAGAATACACATTGGCCTTTGCCCCTCCTCACTGAAGTCTCCCCAGTCCAGGCTGCTTGATGTTGGGATACAGTGAGAAGACTCATTGACTCTCACACTGAACTGCATCCTCCAACCTAGCATCTAATAGAAATACAGGTGATATGCTTAGCTCCATGTTTATTTTTTGCTTTACTTCTCAGCTGATTCAGGACCCTTGCACAAAGAAGGAATGTCATTATTAGGATCCCCTTAAGAGATCCCAATAGACTAGAGGTAATTGTCTTAGCAGAGAGGAGAAAGTTGAAACCTAACTGCTTGTAGGAGATTGAGAGACAAACTGATTTACACTGTAGAAACCCTCAAGGATTATGAATGTGGAAGCATTAAGAACCCTTGCAGATGAGAGTGAGGGTGGGGCTAAAACAGAAGAATTGGTTGAAGATCATATTGAAAGCAGCTAAGTCCCTTCCCAACTCTGACACACCAAGATCAGAAAAAGTAATCTAAACTCAGAGACACCAGGCATAACTAAGGCCATATTAGGTATGATGAAAACTGGCAGAAAAAGTGAAAAAAATCTATATTTCAAACAGTGAGATCTCTCCCAAACCAGCCCCATTCTCTCCTCCATTAATCTTGCAATTGGGTGTATCTTCAGGTAAAAAGTTAGAGGCTTCCTCTCTAAAAAATGGACCAGTCTGGGGAACAAGTCCAGAAATATTGACAAAATGGTATAAACTGGCCAGATACCTCCCCCATTCCCTCACTGTGCAATCTATCAGTCAACAAGCTTCCCCACATGATTACATCTTTTAAGTGCTCCACTCTTAAATGTGAATGGATAGGTAAGGATCACCAAATATTTTAGAAAGGTCTTTCATAAAGAAGCAGGACTGAAAAAATAAAAAGAAAGAAAGAAAACTGGGGAAAAAAAGAACTTAGAGGACCACTAAGCTGAACACCCAAAACCAATACATAACTTTTAAATAATAATAAAAATTAAAAATTTTAAAAAGAACTCAGAGGAAACAAAAATGGGGCAGGAAGCAGAAGAAAATTTTTAAAAGAAAGCCTAAGTTAATATCATAAAAATAATACATTTATTAAGAAAAAAGAAAATAATATTATAAAAAGAATACTCATAGAAGAAAGATCTTATGAAAATTAAAAATATGAATGCAGAACTTAATTCAATGTAAGGAGTGACAGATAAAGCTGAGGAAATCTCCTGAAAGTAGAACAAAATGCAAAAAGATGGAAAATAGAAGAAAAAAGTTAAAGATATTAGAAATCGATCCAGAAGATTCAAAATATAATTAACAGGAGTTTTAGAGAAAGAAGCCATATAAAACAAAATTATATAAAAAATAATAATATGAGGAAGAGATTCAAGATAGTACCAGAGTAGGTAGAAGGTACACTCATCTCCTCCCAGGACCAAAATGGAATTACAACAAAAACATAGAACAATCAACCTGAATAATCAACTGAAGACTGGCAGAACAGAAGTCTTATAATGAAGGATTTACAGAAGAAGCCACATTGAAACTGGTAGGAAGGACAAGGACACGGAAAGTGCTGGCCCCACTCCCATTAAAGGTGGCTGAGATTCCAGGAGGATATCTCAGCTGCGAAGGTTCCCCCTGAAGAACAAGAGGTCTCAACCCCACACCAGACTTCTCAGCCCAGAGCACCAAAACCAGAAAGAGGCGCCCACATAACAGGTGGCTATGACAATCAGTGGGGATTCTTTTGCCAAAGAGAGAGGCAGGAGTCTTCTAGAGACACAGACACCCTCTCAAAGGGTCAACCAATAAAATCTCATTCACAGCCACTCACCCTAGGCTCCAGCAGAGCAGACTGGAGTCATGTGAGGAGATACTAGGGTTTGAGGCTCTGAGGAAAGAGCTAAAGGGACAGCCACCAGGATTCCTGCACTGTCATTATCCCATACCTCAGTTGTAATCTTTCTTGGGTAGAACACTACCCTTCTTATGGCATCAGCCTGGGGGCATGCAATAGCTCCACCCTGCAAAGCTTACACCCTGCTGAGGATTCAACTGCCTGGGCTGGGGTGTAGACGTCTAGGCAGATTCAGAGGGTGTCAGTGACTGAGTTGTGTGGCTATGGGGTAGTAGCCATTCCCCCCACTTTCCTGTGAACCTGACTGGTTCTTCCCTCCCACCAGAGATGCACTAGCTCCAATCTCCAATCTCCCAGCAGCCCCACCGTCCCAACTCTAGGCAGCCCCAACCTTACTGAGATCTGGCTCCCAAAAGAATCTGGGACAGACTAAGTTGTGTGGTTCTAGGGCAGGGGCCATTTTTCCCTTGCACAGCTGACCTGTGCAGAGCCTTCCCTTCACGTGGCCAAATACTGGTCTATTTGGGCCTGATAAACTCTGCTGGCCTAACCCTGACAATTCCCTGAGACCCTGCCCCACCATAAAGGTCTGCAGGATCCTGGAAGGGGACAGCTAGACTTGGTATATCCTGGGACTTTTGCTGAGTGGCCTCAGACTCAGCACGGGCACTGAGTTTGAACCTGTATTAGTCTGGTGAATACCACTTGCCCCTACCTGGTGACTCATTGAAAATCTACCTCATGAAACTCCAGTACCAGCAGAGGCTCTTTCAGTGACTGAGCCTAACAGGCAGCTAACAGGCAGCCAGCAGGTGGAGGCAGATCTCCAGGTACTCTGGACCTCTTGCTGACATTCCCCTGGCTTGCTACTGGTGGAAACTAGCCTTGTGGTGAGGGTTGGTCCTTCCCACTACACCAAGGCCTGGCAAAGACAGCCACAAACTGTGGATCACTTTGTAGCTCCAAACAGGTTGCCCAGGCAGGGCCAGCCAGAAGCAGCATCTAACATTGACTTGTACCAGAGTCCCTCCCAAGAAGCGCCAGATCAGACACACCTAAGTAGCCAGCTTCAGACATCAGAGCAGGCTCCAATTAGCTTCACAAGTGGCATATCCAAAGAGCGATCTCAGCAGCCACCAGACTCTGCTGAGGTGAAATCCACTTTCTGTGGTCAACACCTGCACAGCAGCTCATACACTGTGGTTGGGGTTGATCCTCATAGTCAGCCAGCCTGAGGGTCCTTCCCACACACAATTGGGCCAATAGCAACCAAGACTCAGTTACAACAGGAGAGCTCACATAACCCACACAAAGGACATTCCTGGAGCACTCAGCTCAGGTGGTCAAGGAAACTGCTCTCTTGGGTCCTACTGGACACCTACTACATAAGGCCTCCCTATAAGACTTGTAGACAGAGCAGATCTACCTAATACATAGAAACAAATACAAAGAGACAGCCAAAATGGGATACAATATCTGCAAATCAATAAACATGATACACCATATAAACAAAATAAAGGTTAAAAGTCACATGATCATACCAATAGATGTAGGGGGAAAAAGCATTTGATAAAACCAGCACCCACATATGATAAAAACTCTCAGGAAAGGGGGAATAGAAGGAGCATACTTCAACATAATAAAGGTCATATAGGACAAACCCACAGTCAACATCACATTCAACGGGAAAAAAAATTAAGATCAAGAATAAGACAGGGAGCCCTGGCTGGTGTAGCTCAGTGGATTGAGTGCGGACTGGAAACCAAAGGGTCTCGGTTCGATTCCCAGTCAGAGCACATGCCTGGGTTGCAGGCCAGGTCCCCAGTGAGGGCCATGTGAGAGGCAACCATACATTGCTGTTTTTCTCCCTCTCTTTCTCCCTCCCTTGCCCTCTCTCTAAAAATAATAAATAAATAAAATCTTAAAAAAAAAAAGAAAAGAAAAGAGACATCCTCTTTCACCACTCTTATTCAACATAGTATTGGAAGTCCTAGCCACAGCAATCAGATAAGAAGAAGAAATAAAGGGTCTTCAAACTGGAAAGGAAGAAGCAAAACTGCCATTATCTGCAGATGACATGATACTGTGTATATAGAGAATGCTAAAGATTCCACCAAAAAAACATTAGAATTGATAAATGAATTCAGTAAACTAGCAGGATACAAAATAAATATCCAGAAATCAGTTGCATTTTTATACACCATAATGAACTATCAGAGTGGAAACTAAGAAAACAATCCCATTTACAGTTGCATAAAAAAAAAAAACCCTAGGGATAAATTTAACCAAGGATATAAAAGACCTCTACTTGGAAAATTAATAACGCTGAAGAAAGAAACTGAAGAAGGTACAAATAAGTGGAAGCTTATACCATGTTCATGGATAGGAAGAATTAACATCATTAAAATGTACATACTACCTAAAGCAATCTGTAAATTCAATGCAATTCCTATCAAGATACCAATCACATATTCACAGAACTAGAAAAGTGTTCCAAAAGTATATATGAAACCACAAAACACCCCAAATAGCCACAGCAATCTTAAGAAGGAAGAACAAAGTTGGAGGAATCATGCTACCTGATATCAGACAATACTACAAGGCCATAGTTATCAAAACAGCAGGTACTGGCATAAAAACAGATATATAGATCAATGGAACAGCATAGAGAGCCCACAGATAAACACATACCTTTATGTTCAATTAATAGGCGATAAAGGAGGTAGGAACATATAGTGGGATAAAGATAGTCTATTCAGTAAATGGTGTTGGGAAAATTGAACAGTTATGTACAAAAAGTGAAATTAGATTACCTTCTTACAACATACATAAGAATAAACTCAAAGTGAATTAAGTCTCAAAACTATAAAAATCCTAGAAGAAAACATAGGCAGTAAAATCTTGGACATTTCTCATAGCAATATTTTTTTCAGATATATCTCATTAGGCAAGGGAAACAAAAGATAAAATAAACAAATGGCACTGCATAAAACTAGAAAGTTTTTGCACAGCAAAGGAAACCATCAACAAAATGAAAAGACACCCCCCTGAATGAGAGAACATATTCACCAATGATATATCTGATAAGGAGATAATATCCAAAATTTATAAAGAACATCAAAAACAAACAAACAAACAATCTGCCATGGCTGGTGTGGCTCAGTGGCTTGAGTGCCAGCCTGCAGACCAAAAGGTCGCTGGTTCGATTCCCAGTCAGGGCACATGCCTAGGCTGCAGGTCAGTTCCCCAGTTGGAGGTGTGCAAGAGGCAAGCAATTGATGCTTCTCTTCTCCTTTCCCCTCTCTAAAAATAAATAAATACATTTTTATAAAAAACAATCCAATTAAAAAATGAGAAAAAATGGACAAAGGACCTGAATAGACGCTTCTCCAAAGAGGACATACAGATGACCAACATATGAAAAGATGCTCAATGTCACTAAGCATCAGAGAAATGCAAATTAAAACCACAATGAGATATCACTTCACACCTGTCAGAATGAGTATCATTAATAAATCAAGTGTTGGCCAAGATGTGGAGAAAAGAAAACCCTCATGCAATGTTGATGGGAATGCAGATTGGTGCAAAACATTATATATGGAACTGCCTTATGACCCAGCAATTCCACTTCTGGAAATATATCCAAAGAAACCCAAAACACTAATTCAAACAAATATATGCACCCCTATGTTTATTTATTTTTTGAATTAAAATTTTTATTTATTTATTTTTAGAGAGGGGGAAGGGAAGGAGAAAGAGAGAGAGAGGAACATTGATGTGAGAGAGAAACATCAATCAAAAGCACCCCAACTGGGCAACCTGCAACCCAGTCATGTGCCCTGACCGGGAACTGAACTGGTGATGACCTTTCACTTCCCAGGATGATGCAAAACCAACTGAGCCACACTGCTCAGGGATGCACCCCCATGTTTATAGCAGCAGTATTTACAACAACCAAGATCTGGAAGCAGCCCATGTGCCTATCAGTAGATAAGTGGATAAAAAAGTTGTGGGACATTTATACAGTCGAATAATGCCAGTGAAAAAAGAAGGAAATCTTACCTTTTGTGATAGAATAGATGGACCTGGAGAGTACGATGCTAAGTGAAATAAGCCAGCGAGAGAAAGACAAATACCACATGATTTCACTTATATCTGAACTCTAAGTAAACTAACAAAATAGAAATGGACTTACAGATACAGAGAACAGACTGACAGCTGTCAGAGGGGAGGGGAGTTGTGGGGCTGGGTGAAAAAACGTGAAGAGATTAAAACTAACTCATAGACACAGAAAACAGTATGGTGATTACCAGAGGTAAAGCAGGTGGGGGAAAGGGGAAGAGGGTAAGCGGGGTTGATAAACGGTGGCGGGAGGACAATTGACTTTTGGTGAACACAACACAACATACAGACATATTATAGAATTGTACCCCTGAAGCCTATATAATTTTATTGTCACCAAAAATTCCATAAAAATAGAAAGTTTTTTATTTTTAAGTATATTTTATTGATTATGCTATTACAGTTGTCCAATTTTTTTCTCCCCTTTATCCGCCTCCACCCAGTACCCCCATTCCCTCCAGCTTTCCCCTCCTTAGTTCATGCTCATGGGTCATACATGTAAGTTCTTTGGCTTTTCCATTTCCTATACTATTCCTAACCTCCCCCTGTGTTTTGAACCTACCAATTGTGCTTCGTATTCCCTATACATTTTCCCCCATTCTTTCCCCTCTCCCTCCCCGTGGATAACCCTCCATGTGATCTCCATTTCTGTGATTCTGTTCCTGTTCTAGTTGTTTGCTTAGTTCGTTTTTGTTTTGTTTTAGGTTTCAGTTGTTGATAGTTGTGAGTTTGTTGTCAGTTTACTATTCATATTTTTGATCTTCTTCTTTTTCTTATATAAGTCCTTTTAGCATTTCATGTAATAAGGGCTTGGTGATGATGAACTCCTTTAGCTTTACCTTGTCTGGGAAGCACTTTGTCTGCCCTTCTATTCTAAATGATAGCTTTGCTGGATAGAGTCATCTTGGATGGAGGTCCCTGCCTTTCATGACTTTGAATACTTCTTTCCAGCTCTTTGTTGCCTGTAGGGTTTCTTTTGAGAAATCCACTGATAGTCTAATGGAACTCCTTTGTAACCCTCATCTTTTCCCTTGCTGCTTTTAAGATTCTCTCTTTATGTGTCCTCACACAGCTTACTATATTCATTAATGTAAACTTTACTTATCTTTAAGCCATAATTTCCCCCAAATCTACATATCTCTCACTTTATACTTAAAAATCCTTGAGAAGATGGGATTCATTGTATGGAAATTTAACCATGAAATAAGTTAATTTTATTGATATTTCTGTGTGATAGCTAAAAGGTCACAAGGGAGTTAAAAATACTGAATTTTTACCTTGTCGTGGAACTCCAATGGTAGGTCCGCTGTTTATCTCTCCAAAGAAAGAAGCCTTACAACTCCTGTGTATACCACTGAAGAGGTATAATGTTTATGGAGAACAACGTGGCAACAAATGTAGCAAAAACTCTAAAAAGGGCCCTGGCTGGTGTAGCTCAGTGGATTGAGCGCGGGCTGGGAACCAAAGGGTGCCGGTTCGATTCCCAGTCAGGGCACATGCCTGGGTTGCAGGCCAGGTCCCCGTGAAGGCCATGTGAGAGGCAACCATACATTGCTGTTTCTCTCCCTCTCTGTCTCCCTCCCTTCCCCTCTCTCTAAAAATAAATAAAATCTTAAAAAAAAAACCAAAACTCTAAAAAGGGGCACACCCCAAATTAAAACCAAAAGGGAGTTTCACTACATGCCTATTAGAATGACTACTCTTTTTTTTTCTTATTCTTTCTTTCTTCTTTCCTTTTTTTTTTTTGGTAACTTTCAATATCAAGTGCTGGAGAAACCGCAGCTCCCATGTTGATGGGAATGAAAAGCATACGACCACTATGAAAAACAATTTGGCAGACTTTTACAAAGGAAACAAACACCATACAACCTAGCTACTAGGTATTTATTTACTCAAGATCAACAAAGACATAAGTCCACTCAAAAACCTGTAATCAAAGGCTTACGGTGGTTTTATTCATGGCTGCCAAAGACTAGGAACAACCCACAGGCTCTTCAGCTAGCAAGTGGACAAATAAACTGTGGTACATCCACATAATGAAAAAACTCGGCAACACAATGAAACCAATTTTGATATGCGACAACATGAACGCATGCGAAAGGAAAAAAGCCAGACTCAAAAGGCCATATATTGTATGTACAATATAATACATAGAATGTTCTGGAAAAGACAAAATTATACGGTCAGAAAACAGCTGAGTGGTGACCAAAGGACAAGTGTGGGAAGAGAAGCTGACTAGGAAGAGGCAGGAGGGAATTATGGGGGGGAGGTGAGGAACCATTCTACATTCAGATTATGATGGTGGTTACATGACTGTATGCATTTATCAAAACTCATAGAAACATACACTAACAAGGGTGAATTTTATGGTATGTAAATTATACCTCCATAAACTTGATTTTTAAGACAAGGAATGGACTTGAACTTTTTTTTCAATAAAAAGTTTTTTTTAAGTATATACCCTCTTGCAATTCTACATCTAAGAAACAATTGGACAAATGTACAAATATATATGAACAAGAATATTCTAACTGAATGCCTGGCTGGTGTAGCTCAGTGGATTGAGCGTGGGCTGGGAACCAGAGGGTCCCGGTTCGATTCCTGGGTCGGGGCACATGCCTGGGTTGCGGGCCAGGTCCTCAATGAGGGCCACGTGAGAGGCAACCATACATTGCTCTTTCTCCCTCCCTTCTCCTCTCTCTGAAAAATAAATAAATAAAATCTTTTAAAAAAAAAAAGAATATTCTGACTGAAGTAAGTATTGTTTGTCATAAGTAAACACTGGGTGTGGGGGAGGGGGTCACTAAATATCCAAAGGCTGAGGATACATCAGGTTACATCTACATAATACTATGCAGTTTAAATTGGTGACAGGGATTGATATTTTCGACATAAAAGAACGTCCACAAAGTAGTATTAGAGAAAAAGGTTGTAGGCCAATTATGTATATAGTATGGTCCTATTTTTGTAAAAAATACATTTATACACATAAAATATATGCATTTAGATGTAGCTTTATAGAAAAAAGTTTGTAAGATCAGAATGTTAACAGTGGTTATCTCTATTTGTGAAAATGTTGAGTGATGTTATTTTTTAAAATCTTCTATTTCCCCTAAACAAATCAGGTATTACTTCTATAATTTAAAAATTATAAGTAAGAGGAAAAGTGACAAGCCATTGCCAAGATCTGAAGTTATTGACAGTTCTGGATCCAACTCCAAGAACTGTTTCCTTTTTATTTTATTATTATTATTATTATTAGACAGAAGGGAAAGGAGGGAGAAATAGAGGGAAACATTAATGTGTGGTTGCCTCTCATGCGCCCCCTACCGGGAACCTGGCCTGAAACCCTGACTGGGAATCGAACCAGCCACCCTTTGGATGGCAGGTGGCGCTTAATCCATTGAACCACACCGGCCAGGGCTTCTTTTTATTGTTTTTTAAAAGGAGCAAAAAGATCAACTCTTCCCAAAGTGCATGGACTTATAACCAACCTGTGATAGTGCATAAAATGTATGTGATGTGTGAAACAACAAGCAAGTTATATGTTAGAACAGTGGGGAGAGTGCAGGGTTTATGAGCGCATTAATAATTGCGTTTCACTTTTGCAGATGTTGCCTTAGAAATGACTTGAAAAGACAGGTTTATTCGTTTTTGTATTTGGATTTCCTCCTCAGAGAAACACCTCCTCGATTACTACAGGGAATTAACTGAGCCAGAAATGCCCTGTATTTTCTTTAGAAGTTATTTTTTAAGTATTTTACCATGTTGTGGGTGAGGGGTTGGTCAGAGCCAGATTCTCTGTTCTATTAATATTTCTATGTGACCTCAGCCAAGTCACTTTACCTTTCAAGACTTGTATCCTTTTGAAAATGTATAGATATTTTGAGAGCAAAATGTCAATGAAATAAGGTTTCAAAGAAGTCCAAATCATTTGTCACAATCTGATCCAAGAATAGACTTATTATTTGGGAGACGATTTAAACCAGTAATAAGCTACCCATCGTCACAAGATTTTGGTGTATGTTCTAATTCCAGTCCCTACAGCGATTCAGACCTAAGGTTTTTTCAAAAACAAAGAAAATTTTTCTTTAACTAAAACTTTAAACCATCGAAGGTTGGTGGTAGAAGTGTTGATGTCTTTTGCTTGAGTTGGTAAACAACTATCATTTGAGTTGGATGAATGGTAGGGAATAAGAAGAAAAGAGAGAAGACAGGTAGAATGAGGTGGCCCACAGAGCAGATGGAACAAGTAATTTCAGTTCCAGGACACCGTGATGTCCTTTTTCCTTCCTCCTTGCAAAGGAAGCAGTTTATTAACTATATTAAGGAGAATCCTGTTTTGATGTCAAATGTGTTTGGTGTCACTCTCAAAGACAGTGAAGCATGAGTCTGCCCTCCTTGGGAGTGGCAATTTTTATGTTCTCACATATAACTACAGAGCCTGGTTATGCTCCCATCCTGTGGAAAGATTGTCGACATTAAGTAAAGAAAATCTCACTGCTAATTGTCCACCTGCCTCAATTCGGTAAACGCTTTGCTCTGCTGCTGTTTAGAACTTCTCACCACTGCATTCCAGTACCTGGAAAAGGTATCTGCATCCACTAAGAGACTGGGAAGTTCCTGAGGGCAGAGTATGTCTTATCCATTTATCATTTCTGGGTCTGGCATGGCATCTAGCGCCTAGAAGTACTCCACATATGTTTGTAACCAACGAAAATATTGTTGCAACCTCTACAAAGGCGATTGCAATGAACAATTCCAAAGGGCTGGAATCCCTACAAAGAATGGCAAAGCCCTGACTGCCTGTGCTTCTCCAGTTGGTGTAGGATATTTTTTCTCGTGTGGCCTCAGCTTTACCTCACAACCTGTTAAAAAAAAATACAAATTCCTGGACATACCCAGAAATCAGAGACTGTGGAAGGGAAAGCCCCAGAAATCGGTATTTCAATAAGCTTTCCAGATGACTCTGATGCACAGCAACGTTTGAGAAGCAGTGGTGCAGGAGAAAGAGCGTGGCACCTGTGTCCCTTCTCTGGTTCAGCTTCGCAGCTCTGTCACAAACCATGGGAAAATCCCCTAAATCCCTCAAAACTCAGTCTTTACAAGGTAAACAAGGAAGTTGGAAGGATGCCCGATGACCCTTCTGGTTTAAAATTCTGCGAAATACCAAAGGTAGAAAGAAAGTAAATACATGTCCCAATGACTAGATTCATTCACTCAATCAGCAAATATTTATGTACCAGGCAGTGTTCTGGGCAC
>PVJI01017931.1:0-34448 GCA_004026765.1 Micronycteris hirsuta
GACCAGATTAAAGTAATATTCAGGGATCAGCAAGCCAGAATTTTTTAAGATACATCTTTGCCAAATTCCTATTAGAGAATTCCCATTCCACAGACATGATCCACACTTGCTCACACAGGAATCACACGGAGCTGTGCTCAAAACGTGTAAATTCTCAGGACTGCGTGTTTACACGTGTGTGGAAATCACTGCCACAGAGTTAACTGATCTTTGACAAGAGTACCAATGGGACACAATGCAAAAAAGAGTTTCTCCAATACATGGGATTGGGAAAACTGTACATTCACATTCAGAAAATGGAACTGGACTTCTCCCTTATACCACACACAAAAATCAACTCAAAATGAATAGACCTGTAATTGTGAAAATTGTAGAATTAAACATAGGGGAAAAGCTTCTTGGGATTGATTTTAGAAATTATTTTAAAAAATATAACAACAAAAGCAAAAGTACTCAAGGTGGACTACATTGAACTATAAACTCTCTGAACAGAAAAGGAAATAATCAATAAAATAAAAAGGCAACCCGTGGATTGGAAGAAAATATTTGCAAACTATCTGCCTGATAAGAGATTAATCTCCAAAACAATATAAGGAACACATACAGGTCAATAGTAAAAAACCAAATAGCCCAATTAAAACAATGAGCAAAGGACCCAAAAATATGTTTTTCCAAAGAAGATATACAAATGACCAACAGGTACATGAAAAGATGCTTGAATCATTAATTATGAGGAAAATGCAAAATTAACACTACAATGAAATATCACCTCTATCACCGTTAAGATGGCCATTATTAGAAAAATACAGATAAGAGTTAATAAAGATGTGGAGAAATTGGAACCCTTGTATATCAGAAGGTAAACTGGTGCAGCAGCTGTGAAGAACAATATGGAGATTTCTTGTTATTCATGGGCTCTGTATTTGCCAATTTTCCTGCTTGCTAAATTTTTTTTGTAACACCCAAATCAACAGTCATGACACTTTCACGGTCATTTGTAGACATGTGGATGGTGCAGGGTGGTGAAAAATTAAATCGCTCAATGCTTATTTTTCTAGCTGAGACTGAATAAGAAGACAGCTCTGCCTTCTTGTTTAAACCCTCATACTGTAAACAAGTTTCTGTTTTGTGGCTTATTTAGTGTAATATTTTTAGCTTTTTTGAGCTGTTACTTTGGTGATTTTGTTATTTAAAATGCCCCTCAAGTGCAAAGCAGAAGTTCTGTGTAGTGTTCCCTGGTGCATGAAGTTTGAGCTATAACTTATAAAGAAGGTATGTGTGTTGGGTAGGTTTCTTGTAGGCATGAGTTATAGTGCTGTTGTATGTGAGTTCAGTGCCAATGAATTATCACTAGACAGGGTCCAGCACAAATAACACCCTTTTATTATAAAATATTTTATTATAAAATCATAAGCATGTAATTCTGTAACATAACCTTATCACACTCAAGCAAACCATATGACATTTTAGGTAAAATGTTCAAATTAAAACTATAAATTATTACATTTATATTATTACCCTACCAACCATACTCAAGCAAGCCTTATTTCTGCTGGACCCTGTATATTAAATAAAGTATCTTTAAACAGAAACACACATAAAAAAAGGTTATATATTGATTGGTTGATGAAAATTTTGTGGCTAGAGTGTTTCAGAAACCTAACACTGTATTTTGCTTAGGACAATGATTCAGTATTCAGTCCCGCAGTGTTCAGCGTGGCGTTATAGAACATAACTACTCTGAGTAACGAAAATCCATTGTGATTTCCAGGATAGGACAAAAGTAGGTTTACAGTTGCTTGTATGGAAAATAATACAAAATGAATAAATAATAGTACAAGAATAAACTCTGTTTGGCATACAACTGTACACCTGCTTTTGCCCACCCTGTACATACAAGCACATGTTATACATATATATGTCATATACATATATGTCTATGAAAGGTGGAAAAAATTGGATTTGTGAGAAAAGCAAATGCAATCAATTGTTTTTAATTCCAGTAGAAGTAACAATTTCCACCAATGTTGATTATATATCTGTACATATTTGTATAATTAGGAAGAAAAGCATGAACAGACATACATGAAGATATTAATATTATATGCCTCTGAGCAATGGAAATAGAATAGGTGAGGAAAGATTATTAACTTTTAAAAATATACTTTTGTATAAATTTTTTAATCACATTCCTTTTACTTAAAAATATATAAAGAAATAAAAAAAAATTCTTGCCCAAGTTCAGAGAACTAGTAACTAAAAGCAATCTGATTATTTTCTTTCAGTCTTAATTTTTTTCCTAATACAGGGCTATTTTCACTACATCATGTTTTCATTAACATTAGTACATTTGTGAATTATATTGATATGTGAATAAAATGAACAACAATGATATTATGTTATAATGTGTTATAGATGACCTATGGGTGTGCCTATAAAAGGGAATTTTGTGAGTTGAAGGTAGAGTTATATAGACATTCATTTAATTTTTTCCCTTTTAAATTTAAATATAAAATAACAATGACAGTATTCTGAGGAGAATCTGGGCACAATAATGTAACATTGTTACATAGATTTCAAAAAATATCCTGACCCTTTCTATAATACTCTGACTACTCAGTATAATAATTTACAATGACCACCTCTTATTGAGTACTTTTTGAATACTTAATAAGTCAGCTACTTGACATATACAATTTCATAATATTTTAAATGCCAATTTAAGCTTCATTCCCCCTGAATTTTCTTTTTTGTCTATTAATGGAGGAGGCCTGCTCCTGTTTAGTGCCTCAGGGGAGATAAGAAGAAGGGCAGAAGGTGAAAATAGTCTGCAAAACTTTCTCATTTATATGTTCCATAGCCAATGCCTTGAGGTAGATTTAGAATCTTTTCTACACAAGTCAGGTGGTTTATGGTGGGATGTGTCTGATACTGTCCATTCTTCTCAATGTACCTTTTCCCCTTCTTCCACAGCAATTACATTCAGTCCTAGATATTTCTGCCCAGAGAAATAATTTTATTTCTTAGTCTTCTTTGCACACCAGATATGGACATGGGAATAAATTTTGTTGATCTAACTAGAGTGTCATGTACCAGATTTGGGCATTTTCCTTCAGAGTAGGTCTGCGTGCACCCTTTGCCTCTATTCACTCTGCCTCTTCCGTCTTCTTGACACTGAGAATGTAGCCATGATGGCTGAAGCCAGTGCAGCTATTTCCGATCATGAGTTGTTCTTGGTCATGGTAGTCATGCGTGGCAGAACAACGTGATAGAAAGATTTACTGTACCGTATACACTCCTGGACAGCCAACTTCTGACTTGCATGAGAGAAGTTGTACTTATATTTTATTTAGCCACTGTCGTTTTGGGGTTCTTTTATAGCTTAGCCTATTCCTAATTAATTCATTGGTATGTGGGGAAGGGGAGACATTGGGAAACAAGCAGGAAGAGCAGGAACGTCTCACGTAGATCACAGAGATATTCTCTATAACTAGGGAAGTCAAGAGGGAGAGTGAAAAACCTGTACTTTTTCCAAGCCAGCAAGGAATGAGTGTATGGTATACCTATGAGGATGAAACCTGGGCAGCCTCACAATAGTGTTTGTATTTGAGAAGGAACAAAGGAACAGTTTACAATCTCTATGTCTTACGTACAACATAATTTTGGGAACACTGTAAAATATTTTTAAAAATTCAAATCATAGTGTGCATTATGTAATTCTTTCTCTCTCTTTTTTGTTCATTAGATTGCACATATGAATGAGATCATATGGTATTTGTCTTTTTCTGACTGGCCTATTTCCCTTAGCATAATAATCTCCAGGTCTATCCCTGTTGCAAAGGGTAAAAGTTCCTTCTCTTATAAACACATAGTATTTCATTGTGTAAATGTACCACATATTTTTTTTTAACCATTCATTTACTTATGGGTACTAGTGCTGTTTCCAGACCTTGGCTATTGTAAATAACACTGCTGTGAACATAGGGGTGCATATAATTTTTTTCTGATTGGTGTTTTGGGACTCTCAGTATATGTTCCCAGAAGTGGGATTGGTGGGTCAAATGGCAGTTCTATTTTTAGGTTTCTTTGTTTTGTTTTCAAGTAAACTCCATTATGTTTTCCACAGTGGCTGCACCAATCTGCAATTTCTTTTCTGTTTTAATACAGTAACATCTACCTGGTATGACCAACTTGCTGGGTGTTTTGCATAAGTTATTTCATCTAATATTTGTAAGACCCCTAGGAATAGGAATTATATTATATTGTCTATAATATATTATATATCTATAATATATTATATTATAGAATAGGAATTATATCATATTGATAAAGAATAATATTGGTAAAGAAACCTGAGGGTTAATGAGTTTAACTTCTCCAAGGTTGCGTAAGTAGAAAAATCATAAGCAAGCTGGCTTTCAAACACAGGTCCATCTCTTTCCAGCCATCTGCTGTAGTTGAAAGCAAGTGAAAACATGAGCAAAAAACAAAATTACTTCCAATATGTTAGAAATCATCAAAGGAAAATACTAACAAAATTCTAAATAATTGAATCTTGTATACTTGATTGTGAAATACATCATTTTATATGTATATAATATATGCAAATATAAATAAATGACATAAAGAAATTCTAAAGAAGAAAAGTATTTTAATATTTTACATGAATTTTAGCAATTTGAAGTGAGATTTTCTATTGTAGACCTAGTAGTCTAATACTATTAGTACTAGAAGAAATAACACTATATGTAGTATTTAGATAACTGGTAGGAATATGTTACATAATACAATGATATATAGAAAGAATATCTTATATCTTGATTTTTTTAATTAAAAAATTCTGACTAGATGTCCCATTATTTGGAAATAAAATGTCAGTCATGTTTGTTGGTTCCTACTCTTCTTTTCCCAGGATCATTCAATGGTTCTGAGGTATTTACTTGGTCCAAAAAGTTTGGTAAAATTCTGGTTTTCTATATACCTTGGTTGCCACTGTGATCATCATTGCCCATATTGGTGTGGTCCATTCTAGGGGAGTGATTATGCTGTCTGTCACATGGCCAAGCTCAGGCACAGTTATTTTGTACTCTCAGCTCACAAAGCTGTTCTACTTAAGGTAGATACCACAGTGTATCACCCGAGTGCCAACATGTGCCTCCCATATAGTAGCGATCCTATTCTTAATTTATGACCAGGGTCCATTGCTTCTGCTAGTATGAAACTCCTTTCTTGGGATCACTCCATGGACAAAGTTTGAGTTTTTTCCTCCTCTGACAGGTGATCTTAGGGAACCCTCTATGAAGGGTAGGCACGAGCTAAGAGAGAGACAAATATGTCAAAGTAGTAGGTGACACGGGTTTCTGGACCACTTATTTGCACTATTTCTGTGTTAGGATGGATTTATATTGGGCTCATCCCTATTTGTGACTTTGTACGATTGGGAGCACTCTGTTTATCATCAACTTCAATGTAACAGTTTCATCAACTAGAATCATGCCCATTCTGATTTCACATTCAGAAATTGGAAAGCAATTACAAGTCTGTGTAAAACAGACTTGAGTAGAGACTCTATTTATTACAAATCCCTTTATATCCTTACCCTAATAGGTGGGTCATGACAGGGCTTTGGATCTTTTGAGTATCTAATAATCTTTCATAGGAAGGTTCCATAGAGAATTGGGTATTCTTATTTATCCAGTTATATTCACTGAATAAAGAGTAGAAGGAGCCCTCAGGGAATGTCTGGGAAGTACATTGGTTTGTCTTCAGCTGGTCCCCTTTATGATTACAAGATGGCTGCTGTGGTTTCAGGACTTAGATGCAGATATGACGTTGTCATCATATCTGCATCTTCCTTTGTATCAGTAAGGACACTTTCCTCAGAAATCCCCAGCAGATGTTTTCTCAAATTTTATTGGCCTAAATTGCATCAAATCATCTTACTTAAATAGTTGAAAAGGAAGTGAGGATTTCATGATTGGCTTAGTCTGACAAGATTTATCTCTGGAGCTGGGGACAGGGCCACTTTTCCTTGAGTTTTAAAAGATGAATAAAGGAAGGGAAAAAAGCATTTCATCAACTTGTCTAACTTTATTTATGTCTTCTCAGATATTATCTTTACTACACCACCACACATCACCAGCAGATTTTCATATCAATATATGACCTGGAATAAAACCACAAGACTTTTTTCTATCTTCTTATGTACCCATGTAGGCTAGAATGCAGGATAAAGCATATTTTTGTGAAAAGAAAGAAAACAAAAATAAACATGACCATTTTTAATGTTTTAAATATAAAGACAATATGATAAAATAATAACCTGTTATATATTTGATGAAAAGTTTATTATAATAAGCTTTTCTTATGCTGCTCTCACCAGGTGAGGCAACCCAGTTAAGAAAGTTAATTCATCTGAGTGGATCTGTTAGCATCATTTAGCAGTAAATCAACAACATGCAGTGGCTGTAATTTTCTCAACTTGTACTATCATTAACACCCTCTCTGTATAACCACATATATGCACTTTAATGTAGGAAAGTAACTTTTCTATAGGAGACTTAGCTGGCCCGAATGTGAGCTACTTCAGATGGACTTAGAAAATAAGAAGGCACAATGATGACATGGCTCAGCGACCTGAAGCTGACTGGGTGGCTGCGGAGCTGTCAGGCACCCTGATGACCAAATTGCTCTCAGTCTCCTTAAGGTGGAGATAACTCTGGTGTTGTTATTATCATATTATTTAGCTTAAACCAGCCACTAAGTGCATGAATTTGTCAGGCAAGAATGCTGCCATAGATTAAGGAATATTATATTTTTAAAATAATATGTTTTGTCTTTGTGAATAGAACGGCATCTGATGAATAGCTAAGTCTTTGTAAAATTTTATAAAGACATAAATAAACCATTCGTGACTTCAAGTTGCAACCATTCTGAGAAACCTGAAAGCTATTTCAGAAAGGAAATGCCAAATTTATTGAGAGTTAGTACAAAAGAAAGCATTTGTCTGTTGAATCTGGTTCATAGAGCTATATTATTAGAACTGTACTACATTAGAAATACATAGAACTGTAGTCTCTTTGGGTCTAAAATAATAGCCTGATCTTTTATTTTGATGGCTGGCTTATCTGTGGAGCTAATAGGAAATCAAATAAGGCTTCATGAAACTGAAAGGTTTTAATGTTCTTCTACTGGATGAAAAAATATAAAATAAAATAAAATAACCAAAGTGATTTGACAATTATGGATAGTAGTTAGCTATTTTCTTTTTTGCTACAGAGTTTAAAAAACAAACCGCAAGCTCTGGCTGGGTACCTCAGTTGGTCAGAGCATCATCCCAATACTCCAAGATTGCGATTTGATCCCCAGTCAGGGCACATAAGAAGCAACCAATGAAGGCAAACGTAAGCGGAACAACAAAACAGATGTTTCCCTCTATTTCTCTCTCTCTCCCTTTTCTTTCTCTCTTTCCCTTCTTCTCTTCATAAAAAAATCAATCAATAAATTTTTTTTTAAATCAAGTGAGTCAACATTTTTATAGATTCCATTTGCATTATACAAATGATTTATTACTATTATTAGGCAAGCAAGTAAAGCATTACATGTATCACATATGGGGCAAGATTCTGCATTTTTCTTACACATATCTTGAATAAAATCTGATAACAAATTAGATATTGACCCCAAGGTATCAGCAATACTTCAGGCTGCATCAGCAAAATGATATCGTCCTAGGTATGTGCCATGAATGTTTATTCAGATTGTTATTTATAGATTCTTGATCTACTTGGTTTTCTCCATGAATTGTGGAACATGGCCTCCGCGGCTTAAGAGGCAAGGGTACTTTTCTCTGGCTCTATTTTGTGATATCTTTTGCATGAGAATTTTTCCAGATTGAAACATTTAAATGGATTTTTTTCTTGCCAGGGACAGTGTTCAACTATTTTTGCCTTGGGAGAAGGAAAGAAGGATGGTGAGAAGATCATAAACAAATTCATTATCTTAAAAAATAAATTATAATCCCTGTGATTTGGAAGCAGGCCGCATCAGTACCAGTCATCATTTCTTGGTCATTGCTCAGGATCACCTGAGAGAGAATAGAAAAATTTAGCTTGTGGTTACCTTATGCATCATTACTGTGGTGTATCAGTATTAAAAATCAAAGTGAAATAGAGGGTCTTAGCGGGGTTAACCCTTAAGAAAAGAGGGTGAAACAGTGAAAAACCATAGTTAATTAAAGGGAAACTGGCCTCTATGTTAATCTCCGGTAAACTTTCCTTACTCTCTCACCTTTGCACTTATTCACTCCCACTCAACGCTTTGCTGGAGTAAAGCCATCCATCATTCCTCACATGTCTGCTTCCCAAGTCCAGTAATAGGTGACCAAGATACCCTCTTTCTGTGAACAGCAGCACTATTGGTCTATAAGAGCAGATGGACCGCTCAGTTTGAACAAAATGTCAAGCCTGCTGTGTAGCTTGACCTCATCACCTCCGAGAACGACTAGTCTGAGACACAGCTGTTGCCATTATTCATCAGAAGTTAGACCAGGATTTCTTCTGGAATGCAATTTTTGCAGTCAAATTTAAAGCGAAGTAAGGCAATGATAGAAAATGTATTTTTACTTAAAGCCTACTTGGCATGAAGCTCTAAATTGATTCTGTATCTGCTTTACAGATACCTACGAATACCTTCCCAGCAAAGTTCTTAACATCTCCTTAAATTCTATGTCCAGACAACCATCATTTTTCAACTCTAATTAACCTTCCTCTCCAATTTTTACAGTTGTGCCAACTACACTATTATCCTCCCCATTAACTAAATGAACTCTTCTGGTGTTATTCCTTCTTTCTCTTATATGCATATTTTCCAAAAGCTTGGACAATCATCCTTTACAAGAAATCTTAGATTTATACCCTCTTCTCCATGCCCACTGCTAATACTGAGATAGAGTATAGGACTTCCAGTTCACAGGTACCGAACCCTTCCACCTGGTCTTTGTGTCGGATTCCTTTCTGCTTTATTACATTTACTACTAGAACAGGTGCAATGTCTCAGATTCAATAAAGCCAGAGAGATACCCTGGTTTTCTGAGAGATTATATGGTGATAATGGGCAAGTTTGGTAATATTGTGTGTCCCAGTGGTTTTTTTTTTTTTTTGTCTGTTATCTTAGGTTAATGATCTACTTCTGATTGTTACTACAAATATTTTAAAGAGATTTTATTTAAAGTATCTCTCATATGAAAAACACTACATGTGTTTGCTATTTGTGCATGTGGTTATCCGAAAAAATTCTACCTTTATGCTTGCTGATTAAAAGTCTAGTAGTTTTCTGTGAACTATTGATACAAGTTCCTGAGTCTGGTTACACAGACCTTCTATTATATCATCTTTCCTACTCTAATTATTCTTAATCTTTCCCCTCACCTACAGGTAGACTCTCAGGTACAGTCTCTATTCTTCCCTGCAAACTCAATATTCAGTCCCAACTTCATGAATGTTATCCCTTGTTTAGAAATGCAACACCTTTCTTTTATAACTGGACTTTGCCTCAACTACTTCATACAATCTTCGAGATGAATTCATCCCCCAGTGGTTTTTATATCATTCCACAAATTTTTTCAATTGTGCATACAATTTGCACTCTCATACCTTCTTCTGCTTTAGATATTTGAGATAACATTGCTCTCCATGTTTTGCATTTATGCCAGTCTTCTCAAAGAGGCTATGAGTTCCTTGAGGGTGGGAGCCATACCGTCTGCCTTCTTTTGTAATTCCATAATGCCTGGAGTAGTAAATTAGACAGGAAGTGATTAATAAACACTTGTCTTGTTTAGTTGATTAGTGGTTTGGAAATTTTCTACTTAGACTCCTTTGTATATACACTCTTGGAAGAAGTCCAAAACACAGGGAAAATGAAATTTCAGGTCATTTTGGCTTTTTACAGCTTTAAATAGCCAATTAAAAATAATATTGCTCAATTAAGAAACTGGCAAACTAAAATGCTTAATTTTGTCAAAATAAAAAGGTGTTAACCACTCCTTTCTCCCCCATTCCCTCCTCTAACCAAACCCTACAAAATTCTACACAATGGTGTCCCTTCTCAACTTGCAAGCTCATGCCACCCATTCGCCCTCTTTCCGGAGCCAACCTACACCTGTCCCACCCCAGTTCCTTGCACACACCATCCTGTCACAGCTACTTCAGGGCTATTGCATTTGCAGTTCCTCTGACTTCCTATGACTCTTGTATCTATTGCTTCCCTACATTCTTTCAGCCAAACTCAAGGGTACGTTCTCCGGGATCACTTCTGCGCCCACCTTCTTCAAGGGAAGGTGTTGTCCTTTTCCCATCACCCTCTGTCTTATGATCCTGTTTATTTTTTTTCATAGCACTGATCAAAGCCAGAAATCATGATATCTACACTTTGCCTTCCTGATAATTGCTATTTTCCTTCACTGGAATGTATGCTCCACAATAGCTGGGACCTTAGTTTTCATGTTTATTGTCTCATTTCTAGTACTTATGAGAGCACCTGACATACAGTGGTCACTCATGGAATAATAGAATGAATAATAATCTTACGATAGTAAGTTTAACCTGTAAAACGCATGTATTATCCATTGAGGTATAAAACAAATACTCTTAAATGGGGTGCAGTGAGGTGGGAATATGAAATGCTGATTGCTTACATATTCTCCATTGAAAACAAGGGGGGGTCTTGGAGCGAATTTAGTCTAATGTAGTAATCCAATTACTTTGACGAAGCAAGGTTTTATTTCTCCCCAGATGGCATATGTGTTTCCTGTCTATGTTATCACAGATGAAATGAACAGACTTATTTTAATGGCTGGTAATGTTTTCAAGCAAAAGTGAAACATTAGAAACATCAGAAACATCTGAATTTTGCCTGCAGAATTTGCCAGGGTTTCTGACTCACTCTGCCAGTTAGTGTGGAGAGGAAATAAAATTTTCCCCTGTAATTTCTGCAGACTCTTATAGATGTGGAAACAAAACAACGTCTCAGTGTAGAGCGTAAGAGTTTACATGATGACATTTGCTATATAAATTATGTACCCTTACTAATCTAGGGAAATGTATACTTCCTTGTCTGCTCTCTACATATCATTATTCTTCTCTTTCCTTTTAATTATCACTACGCATGTTTATCTCCTGCTGTCAGCTCTCCCGTTCTCCCACTATGCAGCCCTCAATCTCTAACAGCAGTCTCGTACTTATTCTTTTTCTCTTTGTTTTGGCTGATGTTTCTTCCCTGGCCTAAGTGACCAATTCTATTTCAAGGTCTAGTCCAAGCCCTGCATCTTCTATAAATTATTCTCGTTTACTCTTATTTATTGTATTTTCACTTGTGTCCATAATTATGTGATTTTTAAATGTTTTCTACTTTTTAAAAGAAATCTTTGTGTTCTCTAATAAAAATTTAAAGGTTCTCCAGAGAAGAAACTGTTCTGTATATCTCTTTTCAATCCCAGGAGCTCCCCTCGTGTGTGGTGCTCAGTAAATACTTGCTGACTTGAATTGGATCATAAGAGGCCATAAAGAGAAGGGAAACAGAAATCTACGGTGCACAGTAAAGCTCAATTAAGCCTGTGTTTCTAATGTTCTTGACCGGCAAGTCTTTGACGAAAGCTTCAACGAAGTTATAAAACAACTTTTCTTACAAAATCCAAAGCGTCAATAAGAATGACCAAAGAGCAAAAGAGTGTGACAGAAAAAGAGAAAATTTTACATGTTAGATCAGTGAAAGTATTCTCATTAATTTGAATCTCTAAGTGTGCCAATTTTGCCTTCCATGGAGACATATACACACTCAGTCCAGGAAACACAGTAGAAGCTAAAGAGATATCTGGCAACAGCGTTGTGAAGAAATGGTCGGATGCGGTAAAGCAAGACCCAAAGAAGTCTGGGTCATAGTCGGTAGTTTGTGTTTGAGAAACCCAATTTCTTGTGATTCCCTTTGTCTCTGTTCTGGATTCCCAAAGAAACCTGTGTTGATTCAGAGAATGAATTAGTTAACCACTGGTTCTTTGCAACTCTCCTGTATAGGAAAAGTTAGTCTCTCATTAAAATCAGATGAGCTTTTAAATTTTGATGATAAGAACTATGTTTTTTCTTTTTTTTCTTTTTCTCTTGGTAGACAGGAAGTTTTCATACAACCATAGGACTTTTTCTGAGGTTAGATTTTCTGGAACGACATTTTTATTTCTCTACTTCTCCTTTACACAATTCAGGTTTTTTCGAGTGAACTTTAAAAATGTTTTAAATTTAATAATTTCTATAATTTTCAATTTTATAAACTCTTTTTGAAAGTAAGTGGGGCCAAACAATGCTTTTTCCTATGACCTTGACCTACCATTACAAGCAAATACCTTGTCCTAGATAATCAAAAGTACGATGGAAGTTTTTTTTTTCTCACCAGCGTACTTTCCCTCATTGCCTGCTCTCGACCATACACTGAGTATAGCTTTCCCCTGAGCCCATGTGCTTGCAGTGGAATCTCATAGTTACTCTGGCTTCGAGAAGGAGAGCTAGGGAGGAACCTCCTGTTTCCCAGCAGCACCATGAAGGCAAATCTTATCAGTTAGTGATTCCAACTGAAGGGGAGAAATAAAAAATGTTAATGCAATTCCAGTAAGGGAGATGTAGTTTTATTTCAGAGATGAGATGAAGGGTATGTATATATATTAACTGTCTGAATATAAGGGCTCACTAGGCAGGAGAGCAGGATACCTATTCCAGGTCTCTTGACTTGAAACCCCCGAAGAGAGGGGTTAGAATTAAGATAGAGAAAAATTGACAGAATCCTCAGAATTCACGAGCATCACCCATTCTGCTATATTGAATCATTTGAAGAGAAGCATAAACTTTATCGTTGTTAGCAGAAACATTACACTGTGTTCATCAAACATTTTGTTTGCACCATTCACAATCCCTGCTGCCTTATCTAAATCCAGCCAAACTGGATGAGTCTATTTCAGAAAAAAAAAAAAGTGTCTATTGAGTCTTTTTAGAGCTAGAGAAACCTATATTGGAATAAAAATTCTGATAAGTATTATTATGCTGATATAACAGTGATTTATACATTACAAAGGAAGATAAATGGCTTCAAGCCAGGAAAATTTCTTGATAGCCTAAATTGTTCTTATTCATTGCAATTTTATATTTTAATAATTTGGGATGGAAGTCATTCTAAAGTATATTATATACTGATTTACTTTTCTGAACAGAGCATAATGATAATTATATACTCATTTTATTAGTGACAAGAGCACCCAAAATGAAGAATAATTATTACTTGGTGAAAAATATAAAAACATTTTTTACAGTCTGAAGTGAAAAGAGCCTTCTCACTAGTGCAGTACAACAAAGAACTTCATATTTCTGTGGTGTCATGGGAGAGAATCTGTTCAATAAGTAAGAAAGTGAAAGATTAAATAATTAAAACCTGATGTTAATATTGAGGCACAGACAACTTATATACATACACTTATCTCCTGAGACCAAAATTCATTATTACTCTGTTGTTTCAAAATGCCCCTGAGGTAGCTTCACATTTCTTCTTAAAATTAAAGTGAATGGTTTGAAATGGGCATGACTGACACACCCACACCACCCCCAAAAGGAAGACGGCTCTAACTCTTCCGCTTTCTCCGTCTTTGATTATGTCCAAATGCAGCATTCATTGAAAATGTTCTGCCTTTACCAGAGTTGCAGTCGTATTGCAGGAAGTCTTGTTCCTGGAAGACCCTTGTATCACCATTAGAATCACTAAAATTCTTTTGGTTAAAGGTTACTTGGGGGAACACTTTCTGCTGGTATTAGCTCTAGGGCAGTTTGGGTGAAAACATAGCATCATAGCAGGCAGGAAATGCCCCCTTCCCAGGAAAGGACGTTGCTCTGCTCTCCATGTCTCTTAACTTGACTGTGAACTAATTCCTCTTCTCCCACCAGAAAGGGAAATTTTGAATAGTGATATGCAGTAAGACTTGTTATGATGCAGGATGTGCTGCAATTTTCCGATTATTTCTTCTGGGTAAATTGTAATTTTTCAGAAAGTTCTCCTGACCCAGTATATTTATCTAGCTGTTAATATAGCAGTCATGATCTCACAGCACTCATTCATAAGTGAAGGAGCATTTTATCCTCTCCAGATGCATGCTTCTTTTCCTCTTTGTGCCTCTGATCTGATTTACAAAGTCAAGACATTTCTTTTTTTTTTTTTTTAAGATTTTATTTATTGACTTTTAGAGAAAAGGAGGGAGAAAAAGAGAGAGAAATATCAATGTGTGGTTGCCTCTTGCGCACTCCTCCCCCGCCACACACTGGGGACCTGGCCCACACCCAAGGCACGTGCCCTTACTGGGAATCGAACTGGTGACCTTTTTGGTTCGCAGACCATCTCTCAGTCCACTGAACCACGTCAGGCAGAGCCAAAGTCAAGACATTTCTGGAGAGCAAAACTACTCTTTGTACTTAATTGGAGATAATCTTATGGAAACAAACAGAGGAAACAGTTTGATCAGAGACAACTATAACCTGGCAAATAATAGCTCTTAGCTCTTCATAGTACTCCAACTGGGTCTTTGCTAAATGTCTGGAATTCTGAGCATTTCTCATTTCCCCCAAAGCCTCACCTTTCTAATAGCTTTGAAAAGTGGCCTGGTAGAGGAACATTCTGTGGCGCTAACTAGTAATAGCTTTTTCTCTGAATCCCAAGCCCTCTTAACTGACAGACAGATAAAACCCTATCATCTACTTCATTTTCTCTATATCATTTTTCCTCTTGCCTCTAGGAAAAAAATGAAAATAGTTGGCAGCACATTAAGGACACAAGGCAGAGAAAAATGTAGGTTCCTGTAATGTTTAAGGGAGATGAAAATCATCTACTTTTGGGAACTGCTAACGGAACTTAGCTGGTGCATTAGTTATCCAAATTACTTCTTGCTTTTATCGCGAAGACAATATAGAGCTGAATTGTTAAATAATGTGCACTTTTTTTTCCAAGAGCAAGATTGAACACTTAATCAGGTCAATAATTATTCACACATTAGCACAGTCTTCTTCTTAAAGTGTAACGGTGACTCACTGGGTATATAGTCATTATTACTGATTAGCAGGAAATTATTTTTGCGCATCAGTGGTTCATGTGAAAACAGCTAAATTTATTATGCTGAGTTATTTAGCAGTTGGACCATGTGAGAACTCTGGTGTTACTGTTAGAGCAGGCAGTTAGACTGGCATGAGCAGAGTAGGGACAATAGGCCAGATACAGAAGGTCACCAGGGTGGAAGGCCCTGGGTGCCTAGCAACAAGCAATCCTGGAAACAGGTATTGCAGGGTTGGACTTGGCTCCCAGGGTGACCTTTCCTCCCTTAGCATGGGGTTTACATCTCCTGCTATTTGAAATTTATGGTCATGTGATTTTGGACTCCCCTGACCTTTCCTCCCCTGGCATATCTCCAGCCATGTAGTAGAGCCCCCTTAGAGGAGGAACAAGGGGCCAGAGAATTGCCTCATATGATTCCCATACAAGCCCTTGGATGACCACTCCCTCAAATATTAAGCCCCTAGGACAATGAAATTCTGTCCTGCATCATATAATCTCAGGAACAAAGCCTCAGAGACGGAGTTTTGTAAAACTAGAGCTGACAGCTAGGCCTTAGCTGTGTTTCAGCTGCAGGCTCAGAAAATCAGTAAAACCAGATGAAGTGACACCATGGCTGACATTGCGACTAAATACAATAGCTAATGACCCCATTCTCAAGCGCTGATTTATCAGTAGAGACCATGACACTGAAAGGACACACCTGGTAAAGATGATGAATTTGATATTGAGATTTCGAGATCCTCCCCGGGACCTCTCTTAATATCAGCTTCCCTAGCTTTTAGGGAAGCAGATAAAAATTCTCAGGAGGAAGGACCCAGTGCTCGCTTTCTCTCTCTCTCTCTCTCATGCCCACTCCTTTTCTTCCCCCTTTCATCCCTCAAAGTGAGTACCTTTGCTTCCTTTCTTCTGCCTCTATAACTTGTTGCTTGAGTTCATGCAGTCCAGCTAGCTCCTTTCTTCTATGGACCACTTTCTACCTCTGTGACTTTCTAAATAAATTTTCAGTTGTATTTGATTCTTGATTCTGAGTTCTTTCTTAACCAAATTCAAGGACGGAGGTCTAACTTTGCTAGTAACATCTGGTGCTGTTCGCCATTAACATGACCATTGTGATTAAATCTTTATACATACACCAGTAGATAACTACAGAAAAGCTGTGTTGCAGACTGACTGTTATGCTTGAATATTGCTACTAGCAGGCCCAACCTTCTGAATTTTGACACTAACCTTGGGCATTCATAATGCATTACAGTAAAGCACCATTATAAGTAAATTTATATTTGCTAAAAAAACAAATGAGGAGCAAAAAAGTAAATAATATTTTAAAAAGTAGAAGATAAAATACAAACAATAGTAAATAACTGTTTCAAAAAGAGATAAAAAGTGAAAAGGAAAGACAAGAAATATTGAATGAGATAAATGTAATTTCACTCACATTGAATTATTATTTTATGAAATATTGATGTTTTCTCTGGTTTATGCAATTGATTTTTAATACTGTAAATGAAAGACAAATTCCTGTTTGATTTCAAATATTTCTGTATTGAAATATTCCAAGAATAAAATTTGCCAATCATTACTGGTATTTGGGGAGCAGGTAAATGCTTTTACAGATGGTATATTATTGTGATCTTGTTTGTAGTCTTGCTTCACGTGTACTTCTTCCTATTCCTCTAACTCAATATATTTTGAAAAGTAATCAAGATATGACCTGATTTTATATGTAAACATATTATCATATATTACTAAAATGTAAGAATTCCTTTTTAAACATAGCCATAATATTATTGTATATAAAAAAGTATTAGAATTAACCCGTTACTATTATCAAATATGAAGTCTATATTCAAAATTTCCAGTTTTATATGTTTGTTTACAATTGGTTTAAATCTGCATCCACATAGGTCAAAACATTGTATTTATTTTGGTATGTTTCCTTAGTATCTTTTAATCTATAAGTTATCCCACCTACTAATTGCAATTTACTTATTGTAAGCCAAATTATTTGTATGTCTTGATCTGACAGGCTTGTTTTGGAAAAGCACATTATATGTGATGTTGTATCTTCCATCAGAAGGTACATGATGTTTGGTTGTCTCTCTCGCTTGTGATTAGCAGTTACGTAGTTTGTTAACTTGAATATTTGTGAGACATGTTAAATGCTTGGCTGTTTCCCTCTATTTACTACTTTTTTAAACCACTTTTTAAATAATTTTTTCATGATCTACCATCACCTAAAGTGATTAATATCTTTTGAAATATGACTTTGATCTTGTGGATTTTAGCATAAAATTTGCCATTGCAGTTTTAATTTTAATCGATGCACAGATTGTTCATCTTTGGCACAAAGAGTCTTTTCAAGTTGGTTCTTCCATCCTTTGGATGTGACCCTAGTGGCCTTTGATGGATTCCTTGCTATCAAGTATGACTTGATGTCCAGGGTCATCTACAACATTTTCTCTTTCAAACCTGGGATTAGCCATTGCCTCTACAATTTCTGAGTCCTATTGGTGGAAAATGGTGGGTTGAGAAAAGAAAATAAAAACAACGACTTTCTTTGTTTGTTGGTTGGTTGATTCTAACTAATGATTATTGTTTCTAGACATTTTTCTCTTTTTAGTGGACAAGTTTATGAATATCATTTTTAAGAGAAAGTAAACCATGAATTTATAATGGTATTTCAGTTCTAGTTGATAATCATAAAGTTCTAATTAACTCCATTGATTTCATAAATATCTATTTACTTCTTTTTGTATATTTAACATTGATAAACAGTTTAATTATGGATAGTTTTTTTCCTTTTTGTCTTTATGGTAAATTCCATAATTTACCATTTAGAAAAGGCAAGCAATCATTGTATTTTTAATCACCTGATATTAGAATTTTTTTTTGATAGTTAAGCCAGCAACTAAAAATGTAATACATTTGGTTTTGCTACTGAATTTTTGGGATTGTAGTTATTTAATTTTGATATAATTTTATCTTATAATTATAATATATGTATGTGGCTGAAAACACATCTACAAAACAATTATATTTAGAGAAGTTTAATTACTACCTTCAACCATGTTCCTCTCTCCTTCACATATAAACTAATCTATACTTTATCCTCTTATTTTCTTTTGAAACTAAACAAGTAAATACTTGTTAGATAAATGTTAGTCTGGCTTTCCTTTTTTCACTTAATATTAAATCCTGGAGATTACTCCATAGCTGTCTATGGATCTCTCTTCTTCCTTTTAACAGTTTCATTATATTCCACCCTGGATTGACAACAGTTATTCCACCTGTTCGCTATTGATGAACTTGTGTTTGTTTCTCATAATTGTGCTGTAATGAATAGCTCTGTGCATAATTTCACCCATATTTTTGCCATTGTATTTTTGGAATAAGATTTTTAGAAGTGGAATTTCTGGGTCAATGAATAAATGCATATGCAAATTTGTTATACATTGGCAATTTTTTTCACCATTTTCTGTTCTCCGGTACAATGTTTGAAAGTGTTTATTTCCCCCCAAAGTTTTGCCAACAGAGTAGATTATCAACCTTTTGGAATTTTACTATGTATCATGATAAAAACTGGTATGTCAATATAGTTTAATTTGCATTTATCTCATTAAGAAGTCAATTTTTCATGTTTAAAAGATATTGTGATTATTTTTTAGGGAGCTGTATGATCATATCTTAAGGCTATTTTTATATATTACTGTTACCTTTTTGTTTTTTTATATTTTTATATAATACACTTTTTAAATGAATTAGGCTATATGGCAGGTTGCAAAAATGACCACACTCCGTCACTTCTTCCTTAACCATTCTCTTTGTAATGTTTTTTTTTTTTTTTTTTTTTTTTTTAATTTTAGAGAGAGGAGAAGGGAGGGAGAAAGAGCAATGTATGGTTGCCTCTCACATGGCCCTCACTGGGGACCTGGCCTGCAACCCAGGCATGTGCCCCGACTGGGAATCGAACTGGGACCTTCTGGTTCCCAGCCCGCGTTCAATCCACTGAGCTACACCAGCTAGGCTCTTTGTAATGTTTTTTATCAGCTCCTCTTATGAATGAAAATTGAGAATGCATTTTCCCATTGCTTTGAACCAAGGTTAGACTTGGGACTTTTGTTTGGGGCCATGTATCAGAGGTGACCTTGTACTGTTCCTGAGCTTAAGCCTGCTTCTTTCGGTTTCTTGGAACTCTGCTTACTGCCTTGTGAGTGATACTAGCTATTCTACTAGGGGATGAGAGTCCATTCACGTGGAGCAGAGATGAGCCATTATTGCTAAGGTTGGCTTAAACATGGCAACATGAGTGAGCCCAGCAGAAACCAGAAGAACCAAATACGCAGTCCAAAATTTCAACCTCAAAATCATGAGGTAAATAAACTATGTTTGTTTTAAGCTTCTAAATTTTGGGATATTTCTAAGTGTGTGTGTGCAGCAAAAGAACACACAAGGGTAATAGTACTTTTTCTATGAAGTGTCACAAACATTTCCCCAGTTTGAATATTGTCTTTCTTTTTTTAAAACAATTTTATTTATTTATTTTTAGAGAGGGAAAGGGAGGGAGACAGAGAGGGAGAGAAACATCAGTGCATGGTTGCCTCTCGTGTGACCCCCACTGGGCCAGGCATGCCAGGGCCTGCAAACTGGGCTTGTGCCCTGACTGGGAATCAAACTGGTGACCAGGCTTTGGTTCTCAGGCTGGTGCTCAATCTGCTGAGCCACACCAGCCGGGGCATGAATACTGTTTTTCCAAATAGCTAAACAGTCTGGGTATTTGCTTAGCATTTATTTGTACTTTATTTTAACTTTATTTTTTACTTTTGCTTTTATTTAATTTTTATGATTTTTTCCACATGCAAACATGGTTTTGAATAGTAGCAATCACAATGAACTTTTGATTTTATATCCTTCCATTTTAACTATATATCATAAATATCTTCCTATGTTTCAACACTTATACTGCTTCAACACTTATATTATGCTTATAATTACAAATTCTGTTATGTCCTTGAATTTATCATAATTTACAATCTTTTGTTTTCTTGTTGAATATTTACTTTATATTTGCTGCCATTATAGATAATTTTATAAGAATTTTGCTTTATTGAATTATTTCCTTATGATAAATTTTCATCAATGAAATTAAAGGGTAAAAAACACAAAAATCTTTACAGTTTTTGCTATATTTTGACATACAGTTTCTCAAATATTGTAAGGTATAATGCAATAAATATTGAACTCTTTCTTGTTACGGATTTTTATTTTTATTTTTTAACAAATGTGTGCCTTTTTCACAAAGTAATTCTCGGAAATAGTTTAAAAATAAAAAAAGTAATGATAGGAGGCATAAAACGGAAGTCTCCTGCCTATCCGTCCTCACAACAGTTATCCGCTCCCCCAGTGGATGCCACTTTCAAGTCTTTCAGCCGTTTTCTTTGGTACTTAGCTAGTTTCCAAAATAATTTATTTTGAATATCTTCCTAACTTTCAGGTATTGTGTATTGACTTCTCATTATGGAAACTGAAGATTAGCTGTCCTCAGCTCCTCTCACACTCTGATGTTCCTCTCATGAGTGTCTCCCTTTCCCACGAAACAAATCTAGTTTTTAACGTGTAAGTTTTAATTAAAATGGCTATTCATATATTGTTTAATTCAGAGCCAAGTTGAACAGTATTATTAAATTTCTTTTCTTGTACAACATTTTTGTTTATTTTGTGGAGTTAATTGCCCCTTTTTATTGTTGTTGTTTTGCTTAATTTCCTTTTATAATTTCTTGTTATATATTCTCACATTCTTCAACACTTCTCAGTCCCATTTTCTGCTAAGTCAAGTTGTCAAATCTATTCCATTTTTTAGAATAAGAATTTTGAAAAACCCCTCCAGACTTAATTCCTTAGTCTTCTACTTTAGTCTGCATGGTTGTTCTCTAGACCTGATGCATATCCATTATCCTCACACTCCTTGTCCTCCAGGAAATTTTCTTCACCTCTCACCTGTGCTGGATCCAGTATTTTATGGATACCACAGAAAAACGACACCTGTTCATTGTTTTGTATGCCCAGCATCTGAAGCTTTTTCTTGATTAGGGAGATCCTCACTCTCATGGGCATTTCAGAAAACCAAAGAGTGGTTTACTGACCAGTAGCTAAAAATAATAGATTCTCACTCTTCCTGACACTCTCATCCAGAAACAAATGTTATCAGCTAGAATGGCTGTCAAATGTGTCCATGGAAAACTTTAACATGGCTCACGGTGCATAAAAGAAAGGACGGGGAGTGCTCTCTCCAGTGGTAGCTGAAATAAAACGGTTTGTAAAGTGAAGTTCTTGAGGTAGGAAGGGGCAGCCGAAGGCCTCCCACCGATGCTTTCAGGTGCCTCTGGTAGTTAACTGCTTTCTCATAGCTTCCTTAGAATTCTGACAGAGGCCAAGCTTGCTTGATCTTCTGGAACCCGGCTCAAAATCCTAGCTTTGTAATCATGTGATTGGCCCAAATCAGTGCTTTTCTCACCTTGCTTCCCAATGAGCGGCAGAAGGTGAGTGTATCTACGCTGTAATCTTAGGCATGTCCACAGGCAAGATTCCCACTGTTTTAGCTTGCAAAATAAAAGGGCTTCAGTGACCTGTTTTACAATTTTCATTTATTTATTCATTCTTGCATTCCGAATCTTCAATAACAAGGTAGGATCTGGGTTAGTTTTGTATCTGCAGCTGCCCCTTTGGCCTCTGGAGCACTGAAACTTCTGTTTTTGGAGTGCAGGTAGGGTTTGGTGTGGTTATGCAGAGTTCCCTGGGTGTTGCTGAATGCCTGGACACCTCTCAGTCATTGGGAAGAGATCACACTGGTGTCAAAGCCCTTGGGGGAATTGTGTCCGGCTGGTTGAAGGTGAGAATCTTGCCCTCCTGTCTAGAGGATTTGGTTCCTGGCAGAGGTGCTCATGTGCAGTTCACACCTTCAATTTGGACATCTCCTGGACAGACACATCATTCCTTAGAGTCCCTGCGACCACAGTTGTTCTGTCTTCCTGGCCAGGAAGCTGCACCTTCGCACCATCAAGGAAAGGGGTAGAGGTATAGTTGATTGGTAAGACTCAATAAACAACCTCTTTAGCACAACTTGGTTGAGGGTGGAGTTGTCTGGCCACAAAGCTGTACAGTTTGACCATTAGCCCTCAGTAGATGTCCTGACACTTGAGTTCCTGTGGGAATCCTTTCAGGTTTTTGTAGTGAAGAATTTTGACTCACATAATGAGACACCCCACAACCCACTGTCATTACCTCTTAAGCGATATAAGATGTCACACCTCTTTGGTGACTATGCTGTGTTGTGGCTTATTTTTGTAGCCCTTACAGTGATTCCATAAGTTCTCATATTTTCCATATTAAACTCTTTATCTAGATAGTCATCCAGAGTCCTCTTTGTTGTTTTGAACCTGAATCTCTGATATAGAACTAGAGGACACATTGTACCTTCCTTTTTCTCATACTACCTTGTTTCACTGAAGAGCATTCTCCAGCAGCTTCAGGTTATTATAGGGAAGGAGATATTTGTTGAGAGTATGTATATTGAAATATTTTTTTCTGCTTTCATAGTTGATGAATAATTTTCACTTAAATGTTTAGGCAAGAAATCATGCCTCAGAATTTTAAAGGCTTTTTTACATTTTTTTTTATTGCGTTCAGCATTGCTGTCAAGAAGGCTGATAGTATTTTTCTACAGAGTTCTTTCCACATTATCTCGTCTCTCTCCCTGAAAATTTTTAGGATTCTCCTTTATCACTCAGGTGATGAAATTTTGTAGTTACAGACTTTGGTGTGAGTTGTTGTTTTTTCCCCATTTATTCCCGTTGGGTACTTTTTGCACTTTTTGAAAAAAAGTTAATCTTTATTGTATTCTTTTCCATGACCATTTAATACCCTTATAACTCCCTCCCCAGCAATCATCACACTGTTGTCCATGTGTATGAGTCCTTTTTCCTTTTTTGCTCAGTCTCTCTACCCCTAACTTCCCCCCTCCTCCAATAGCTGTCATCTGCTCTCCATCTGTGTTTCTCTGTTTTGCTTGTTAGTTCAGTTTGTTCATTAAATTCCACATATGAGTGAAATCATGTGGTATTTTTCTTTCTCTGACTGTTTCATTCCACTTAGTATAATGTTCTCCAGTTACCTCCATACTATCACAGAGGGTAAAATTTTCTTCTTTGTTATGGGTGAGTAGTATTCTATTGTGTAAATGTCAATAGTGATTTTATCCACTTATCTATTGATGAACACTTAGGCTGCTTCTGTATCCTGGCAATTGTAAATAGTGTTGCGATGAACATAGGGGTGTTTATGTTCTTTTAAATTAGTGTTTTGTGTTCCTTTAAAAATAATCCCAGAAGTGGCACTGCTGAGTCAAACGGCAGATCTATTTTTAATTTTTTGAGGTACCTCCATACTGCTTTCCACAGACCAGACTGCGTTCCTACCAACAGTGCAAAAGGATTCCCCTTTCTCCACATTCTTGCCAGCACTTGTTTGTTGATTTGTTGATGATGACCATTCTGATAGGTATGAGATGTTATCTCATTGTGGTTTTAATTTTCATTTCTTTGATGATTAGTGACATTGAATATCTTTTCATATGTCTGTTGGCCATCTGTCTGTCCTCTTTGGAGAAGGATCTACTGAAGTCTTTTGCCCATTTTTTAATTAGGTTGTTTGATGTTTTGTTGTTGAGTTTTGTAATTACTTTATAAATTTTGAATATTAACTCTTTATCAGATATATTGACAAATAGGTTCCCCTATTCTGTGGGTTGTCTTTTTATTTTGTTGACAATTTCCTTCTCTATGCAAAAGTTTTTTAGTTTAATGGAGTACCATTTGTTTATTTTTTTCTTTTCTTTCCCTTACCTGGGAGATACATCAGATAAATAACTGCTACAAGCAATGTCCGAGGTTTTGTTGCCTATGTTTTCTTCTAGGATATTTATGGTTTCGGGTATAACATTTAAGTCTTTGTTTCATTTTGAATTTATTCTTGTGTGTGGTGTAAGAAGGTGGTATGGTTTCATTTTTCTGTATGTATCTGTCCAATTTTCCCAACACCATTTATTGAATAATCTGTCTATCCCATTGCGTATGCTTGCTTCCTCTGTTGAATATTAATTGACTATAAAGGTGTGGGTTTGTTTCTGGGATTTCTATCACATTCCATTGACCTATGTGGCTGTCTTTATGCCAGTACCATGCCAGTACCATGATGACTATGGCCTTATAGTATGATTCCTCCAACTTTGTTCTTCTTTCTTAGGATCACTGTTGCTATGCAGGGCCTTTAGTATTTCTATATAAATTTTTGAAATATTTGTTCTAGGTCTGTGAAATATGTCTTTGGAATCTTGATAGGACTTTCGTTGAATCTATTTTACTTTGTGTAGTAATTGGACATTTTAATGATGCTAATTTTTTTTATCCATGAACATGGTATGTACTTCCACTTAGTTGAATCTTCTTCAATTTCTTAATTCAGTGTCTTATAATTTTCCATGTACAGGTTTTTACACACTTTGTTAGGTTTATTCCTTGGTATTGTTTTCTTTTTGAAGCAATTTTGAAAGGGATTGTTTTCTTAATTTCCCTTTCTGCAAACTCATTATTGGTATATAAAATGCAACTGATTTCTGGATATTAATTTTGTATCCTGCTACTTTGCTGAATTCACTTATCAGTTCTAGTAGTTTCTCAGTGGATTTTTGGGGTTCTCTATGTACAGTATCATGTCATCTGCAAATAATGGCAGTTCACTTCTTCCTTTCTGATTTGGATGTCTTTTATTTCTTCTTCTTGCCTGATTGCTGTGGCGAGGACTTCCAGTAATATATTGAGTAAGAGAGGTGAAGGTGGACATCCCTGTCTTGTTCTGGATCTTAAGGGGAACGCTTGTAGTTTTTGCCCATTGAGTAGGATGCTGGGGCAGTGTTTGTCATGTATGGTCTGTATTATGTTTTGGTATGCTCCTCTATTTCAAGTTTGCTGAGAGTTTTTATCACAAATGGGTGCTAGATTTTATCAAATTTTTTTCTGCGTCTATTGATATGATCATGTCTTTCAGTTGAATTTGGGAAATTTTTCTTGTTATTATATTTTTTGATAATTTTTCCTTCCTATTTTCTCTGTTTTCTTTATTTGGAACACATAGTGTAAATATGGACCTCCTAAATCAATCTTTTTTCTTTTTGTCTTATATTTTCTGTACTGTTTTTCTTTGCTTTATTTTTGTTTTATTTCCTGGGGGATTTCCTCAATTTTATTTTCCAATCTATTATTTTTAGATTTTGCTATTATATTTTAGTTTTCTAAGAACTTTTTGTTACCTGAAATTTTCTCTTTTTTTGTAGCATTCTCATGTGGGGATCATAGTTATAATATCTCTCTTATTTTTTAAGAAAAATTAAATATTTTGAAACGTTTATTTTACTTTTTAAATTGCCTTAGTTTCTTCATTTACTCTATATTTTTATTTCATGTTTCAAATTAGAGACTTTTTACAACTGGCTAGTGGTCCTTCACTTTCTCTTTATTTTGAATGAGGCACTAAAGCAGGGGTATCAAACTCATATTCACCAGGGGTCATATCAGCTTCACATTTGCCTTCAAAGGGCTGAATGTAACTTTGACTGCTTACCTGTTAAGGAGTAGTTACATGTATACACTCCTAAAATTACATTTGGTCCTTTGAAGGCAACCACGAGGCCGATGTGGACCCTGGTGAAAATGAGTTTGACACCCCTGCACTTAAGTTTATTGGAGATCTGTTTTCTCAGGTGAGGCTAGTTTACTTATAAGTTTTACTCATAAGAAAACTCAGGCTTTTTATTGTGTTCGAGGGGTTCCCTTATTGTCAGTATTGGTGGGATTTTTCTTCAATACGGTCTGATTTTTCCTTTTATTTCCTGCCTTGGGATTTAGACCTGGAAGTATCAGGAAGAAGAAAATGGTGGGCTCAGTGTTCAGTAAATGATTTATATCTTAAATCTCATTATTAGCACCTTACCGCGTCCCTTCACCTGTGCCTTATGGCCTTATGTGAGATTCTCTATGGTCTGATTTTTTTTCAGAGAATAAATCCTTCATCTTTAGCACAGGTAGGAGAGAGGTAATTATCAGTTGCTTGGGATGAGAGAAGAGGATATAGCAGCTCTTTTTAAGGACTTACCCACTTAATTTGCTTTCTGCCATGCTTTGCATCTTTATTGAAATAGAATACCCACCTGATTCCTCAGGCTCCTGTAGTGTGAAATGGCTAGATTCCTGTTATTATTCCCCTTCTACACACACACACACACACACACACACATACCTCTTCCCCATTCATGTCTCCTAAATCAGTAACTGCCTATTTGGTTTTCTCCAAAATTTAGTTAATGTTTCTGTTCTATGCTGATCTAGTTTTCTTTTACTTTGTGCGCCTATCCTTTTTCAATTGCTACCATTTGGGTGTTTTAGATGGAGCAGAAATAAATGCATGTTTAATTCACAATGATTAACCAGAACATTCTAAGTATATTTCCTTCATAAGTAGAAATTAGGTGGTTAAGAAATCTTCCATGGGTAGATTGGATACTAAAGCCTATATTGGCAATGGAAATTCTGAATTCTAAAAAGGCTTCCTGTTTTTTCATATATCTACTCTTTATAGATTGGTATTTATTAGAATTGGTTTATTCTAGAATTGACTATCTTTCTGCTTTTCTTCTATCACTGTACTCAGTATTAGACATCTGTTGTCGTTACTTTATGTTATATGCCTTTCCTCTGACTTTATTCCAGTGGATAAGAGCAACATTCTCAAAAATTATGACTTTGTCACTCACATTCCAAATTCTAGTTTTGTAGTCTCCAATTTAGCTGAGAGTACAAGGTCTTTTCAGAAGGTATCCAGTGATGTATATGAAAAATAGAGAGATTTATTGAAAAAGATACAAGAAACATTGTACGTAGGACAATGATGCCTCAGTCACCTTCGAAGTAGGCCCTTTGGGACCTCACACAGTTCTTTGTATTACCGTCAGCTTCTCCATCGTATTTTCCTGAATCTCATCGAGGATCTGAAATATCTCCCCTTTCAAAGTTTATTTTAGTTTTGGGAAAAACCAAAAGTCTCCAGGCACTAAATCTGGGCTGTAGGGGGCTGAGTCACCTGGGTGATTTGATGTGTTGTTAAAAAACTCTGCAGGAGACATGATGCATGAGCAAGCACATTGTTGTGATGAAGCTGCCAATCACCAGTTGCCCATAGCTGAGGCCTTCTGAATCATCCTAATAGTTTCCGCAGTGTAATATTCAGCTTAATCTAAAATTTGATGCAGATTCGTTCTACTTGCTCAGTCATTTTGAATGTGATGACCACATAGTACACATGCTCACTCAATGGCATCTACCGCCCCCACTGACTAGTACAGTGAAGTCATCATTGTTCACACATGTGCATTCCAGTCCACTCTCCTTGGCTACCAGGTTACATCGATGTCACACAAACTGCTCTCATTATATTAACAATGGCTGGACTTTTTCCAGACAGACCTCATATTAATTGATTTTTTGCTCAATTCCTTCACATTACCTATGTTAGGAAATACTTCTTTTTCTTCACCCTCTGAGATTTTGTTTTCTTTCTAAAGTAATTTCATTTTAATTAATAAGCACGTGGCCTTGGCTGGTGTGGCTCAGTGGGTTGAGCACTGGACTGCTAACTGAAAGGTTGCTGGTTCGATTCCCGGTTAGGGGACACATGACTGGGTTGCATGCCAGGTCCACATTAGAATTGTGTGAGAGGCAACCAATAGATGTTGCTTTTGGACACTGATGTTTCTTTCCCTCTCCTTCTCCCTCCCTTGCCCTTTCTGTAAAAATAAATAAATAAAATCTTAAAAAAAATATGCATGTGCTAAGTTATACTTATATAACTGTTATTATGCATTAGTTATACACAATAAGGCATTCTATTCTCCTATCTCCTTTCCAGCCATCAACAGATTACATGTTCAGTAAATCTTAAACATTGTAGATAGAAAACAAGAGTGTAGAAAATTAGGAAATGAAGATTTATCAGGCACAGACTGCATGAAGAGAACAGAAGAAAAATATCTTATTAGTCATTGTGGGTCAAATTATCATCTAATGTCAAAAAACTGGATATTTATTTTCATTTATCTCCATCATATAACATCTAATACCCAAATCTCTTTTTTTTTTAATGATCTGTCAGAAGCCAGCCTATATTGAACGTTCTGTTTCTAATGTCTATGGGACACAAGTAAGGCACTTGCCTACATACAGAAATACCGAATAGAGAACCTAACGTGGAGAGTCTTTCTGTAGAGACGCGTACAATTTTATGCTAACATCACTCTGTCTGTAAAGGAGTCCGGAGGGAACAGAGTTGGCAAAATTGCCTGTAAACATCTCTTTCATACATGTTTCATTTAATTTTTTTCAGTCACTTATTTTGTTGTGAAAAACACTAGGTAAAATGCCTATCTATTCTACAATAGCTTTAAAGCTAAAAACAAAACAAGTTATTTGAAGCAAAAAAAACCCCATAAATATATGATTTTCCCCTCAGGCAGGTATACAAGGTATGCATTTAAGTAAATAAAAGATTGCTAAATGCTTTTTTTTTTTTTTTTGACTCTGTTGCTAGTCTAGTATAACCATGGACATGGTTATCTCATTAGAAAATATCTGCTTATTCTTGACAGATGACAGGAAAATCATAGAGAATGTCACTTTGGCTTTCAGATTGGAAACTTGCTCTGTGGCTTCACCTTCTACCACTTTTTGTGTTTGGACCAGCATATCTATTTTCCTCCAGACATTTTTGTTTGTCTAGGTCAAGAATCAAAACCCTAGATTCCTGAAGACAGTAGGTTCATAAATCAATTAGGCTTGGGAAATGGATATTTTAACTTCCTTTTTCTTTCCATATAATGCCCTAGATTTTTTACTCTAATCCTGACAGCACCTTGACCCTGGTCACAGAATCATTTGTTTCATATTGATCCAACTTAACATAATGTTTTTATTCTATACATGTAAAATTGTCTAGAATAGATACTTAAAGATGTCCACATGTTTTAAGGTTTAATATCTTATTTTAAGAAAAAAATAAAGTGCAGTATTGTCCCCAACTTCATTTGTCAAATATTTCCTATCTTTACTCTTTACCCTCACTAAATTATATCACTGCTCTTCTTCCTTTTCAAGTTATCTGTTCCAGCATGAATAGGGATTGTCTTATATTGCAAGTTTCTATCTCACACTCTGTCTTTCATATAGGAGGCACTTAATAATTAATTCAGTATAAAGCACACTGATCTTCCCTTTCTGTACCAGACACATAGCATTTGCCTTTTACTTTCCACATTCTGTAATATTCATTTAATATTTTAAATGCTGGAATTGAAGAGAAAAATTGAACATACCAGAATAGCATATGTTCAGTGAATAACAATAACAAGAATGACTTAGTTCACTGCTTTTAAAAACACTTAGCCTCCTCTCACACACATTTTAACACTTCTGATCCTGGAAAGCTTACAATGGTGGCATGCTATGATTTAATTGAAAACCATTCCATCCTTCCTTTTTTCTTCCTTTTTTCCTTCCTTCCTTCCTTCCTTCCTTCCTTCCTTCCTTCCTTCCTTCCTTCCTTCCTTCCTTCTTTCCTTCCTTCCTTCCTTCCTCCTTTCTTCCTTCTTTTCTTCCTTCTTTTCTTTTTGCTTGCTGGATCATAACAGAGTGATGATGTATCTTAGAATCAATGCTGACTTTTATTTGGTGAAACAGTGTAACTACAATTAGTTGAATTCCTGTTGCATATTAACATGTACGAGTTCTTTTTCTTTTCTATTTTACAGATGAGGAAACCTAGGTGCCAAAGTTAAGCAACTTACTCAGTTATGTATCACTAAATGATGTCATTAAATTGATACTGTTCTAGTCCAAAGATTGTGCTCATTATATAAACTATGTATAAAGTTATTTATCACATATCAGGTATACTTGGACAGAGTTCTGAAGTTGTAGAAATAGAATAATATATTCAGGGATGGAGAATATTTAGAGGGTATGTATTCTAATTCCCTTATTTTGTAGATAGGAAAAGAACTACAGTAAGGTTAAGTGATTTGCTTTAGGTAATAAATCTAGAAATTTTCAGACACAAAACTGACAAAATTATGTATACTTGTTATAACAAATTTAGATACTACAGAAGTGTATAAAGGACAATAAGATCTTGCTCCACCTAAATCCTGGACATAGTTCACCTTTCAGAAACATAGCATGCTCATATATCCTCCAGTTTTCAAATGGGACTTGAAAATGGGGTGAATGATGTAAACATCAGTAATATTCTTAAAATTACTTTGAAAGTCAAAAGGAAATATTGCTTTACATGTAACTTTTATAATATGTCACCTGCTACATTATTAAGAGAAAAATGGAAGTAGATAACATATAAAAAGATCTTTAAAATATCTGTTATGTATCAGGCACCCATCATGCCTTAATTAATTTTATTCTCATCATAAAATTTTGAGGTAAGAACTAGCTTCTTTTGTTGCCATTTTATGAATGAGATAATAAGAGTTTACAGAGATTAAATAATTTACTCACGGTGTAAAGTTGGGACAATTGAGGACTCAGATTCTGGCAATGATGCCTTGGGTTACTCAAACCATGGCTAATCGAGACTCTGGCTGATGGTAGAGGTAATGGCCAATGGGTAGTGGAAGAAGGAAGCCAGACATTCATTAAAGTCCTGGGACCAGTTACAGAAATGAGGACTGTAGAAGTTTTGCATAATTTTATTTGAATGCTACTATTTTCTTTATCTCTTGCCTTCCTCTCTTTATGTTATATATATGACATTGGTAGTTAAATTTACAACTTAGTCTAGGTAGCAAAGTATTCAGTGGGACTCTTCCTGAATTTGTGGAGCATTTCATATAACCAATGATGGATACAGTGACTTCTCCAACTATTCCTCATTTGGGAGGAAGGATAAAATCTTTTTTTTTAGAAGGATAAGAATATATTTTTATGCACTGATATCAAGTCATTTTGTTGTTGTATGGAGTGAAATTATGTGTAGCAGGGAGCATGCAGGAGTTGAGAGTCAAAGAAATAGACTGTGCTCCTTGTCTATTTATTGCCCATCAACCCCATCTCCAACCATCTGCCTGGTCTGTACAAGTGGACACGCTTAAGTTAATTTAATTCTAATTATAACTACTAGAACTTGCTATCTTCCAGAATAAGCTCTGTACAGTTACCTTTAAAAGCTCAATTCTAAGTGAAATCAGTCTCTCAGAGAAAAACAAGTATCATATAATTTCACTCATATATGGAATCTAATGAACAAAATAAACTATAAATGAACAAACAAAATAGAAACAGACTCAGAGAGCAGACTTACAGCTGTTGGAGGGGAGGGGAGTTATGGGGCTTGGTGAAAAAGGTGAAGAGGTTAAGCAAAATAGAAAACTTACAGATAGACAGCAGCATGGTGATTACAGAAGGAAAGGGGTTGGAGAGGAGGTAGAAGAGGGTATGGTGAGGGAAGGAGGCTTGGGGTCGTGAACACACAATACAATACACAGATGGTGTATTATAGAATTGTACACCTGGAACCTATATAATTTTATTAACTAAAGTCATCTCAATAAATTCAATAAAAAATCGCAATTTCTAAAACACGCATTTATTACCTTTTCACTTATGGGAATATTATCTTTATGCAAGAATCCCGAACTCTTTTTAGATTTTAATTTGGCAGATACTTTTTACTCCACTTCCTAGAATGATGGGTGAAAGGAAGTAAGTCCATAATCTAAATCATGAAATACTTTAAATATGTATCTTACAGAATTTTCATAATAAACCTTGGCTGAATTGGCTTATGAATACTGATAACCTTTACAAATTTAATAAATGTGTATTTTTAGCATATCTGCATGGATATATTTCTTTGATAATGTAGTTTGTGATAATATAAACCATTTATTTTGAAATGTTAATTTACCACTGTTCCCTTTGGCAGAGAGATGAGGATGTATTTTAATTCATTAAGTTATATTTTAGAAAAAAATTCTGCTGAATTTTAATCAAACATATATATTTTTAAATTTTGGGCATAGAGCTAGGAGTATTATAATTCTGCCATCTTAAAAAGTGGTTGTGCTATCTATATTTCACATAAGTATCTTACCTGTAATTGTTGTTGGGTGTATATATCATAGTAATTCACAAAACTTGGAATATATCCTACCCTAAAAATTTAGAATTTCTTATAATTAATATACTTTAGATAGAGAATTGTTTATATGGAAAGAAGTTTTTTCTTTCTCATGTAATGTTCATTAGCAGATAGGCAAGCTAATGAAGATCAATAACTAAGTGGCTCTTTAATACCATTTCATAATTTTAAAATAAATTGAAAAACTAAGAAGAGAGAAAGCTACGGGGCTCTGAGAACAAAGAAAGAAAGAAAGAAACAATATTTTTGTTTAAAGGTCATTTTAATATTGTCTTGTTTCAAGTAATAACTTCTTGAATAATCACAATTTTAACCATTTACTGTGTACCTAGTATCATCATTTTTTTATTTACATTAATACTTAAATTGGTGACATACACTTAATAACTAGGACATATTGAATATTTTTGAAAATATCACCTTTTCTGCTTTCTTTTCATGCTCTGCCTTATATTTCTGTGTATATTTCCTAATGATTTCTCAGTTTTGAAACTTATCTCTGACACATACTTACTCCTTGCTTGGTCAGAACCTCTGCTGACCTCTAAAAGGTCATGACAGATTCAAATTCTATATGAATACGGGAGAGTAAGGGTTTTGTCCTTTGCTTCCTTTGGTCCCTCAGAGATGATTTCTTCTATGATGGTACTTTAAAAATGCATATTTAAAAAAAAACAGCAATTTAAAAAGTACTATGAGTAAAGCGTTAAAAATCTACTGTCATTATCAACAAAGAAAATCATATGTACCATCTTTATATATTTTCTTCTGATTTTTCTATATATTTTGGAGAAGTAATTAAGATTATATTTTGTAAAAATTAGTAGCATACAGTTTTTATTTTATATTATATTTAGAGAATTTTCCCATCAGTAAGTAATCTTCTGAGATATGATTTTTTTTATAGTTACATAACATTTTATCATACTGAATAGCACCTTTTTATTACTATTGTAAGTGGATTTTCAAGTGATTATACAGTTTTTGAAGGAAATGTGTTGTCTCGCAAGGAATCATGGGAATATTTGGCCATGTTGCACGTTTTCCAGGAAGGCAGTGGGCAGAGTCTTGCCTGTTACATTGTTTTGCCAAGGAGTACATGCTCACTTCATATGATTAGCCAGAGGAATCACAAAGGGATAGAGACCAGCCTGCCTCACAAGATTGTCTCACTCAATGAAGAGTAGAAAAAATGGCTGAAACTTGCCCTGCTGGCATGATGATTGCTAAAAGCAACAATGAAAGTCCAAGGTGATTACCTAAATAATTTATGGAATATCCATCATTCACCTATAAAAGTAAATCAATATCATATTTTTATCTTAATGCACTCAGAATGATGTAATCTTTGTTTAAATATTTCTTTTTTTCAATTAACCCCACCCCTCCCAAATTTTATCATAGACGATAGCCAACAAAATGACCTTCAGGTCACCAATGTGCTTGCCTTACGGTAAATGGCCATTCATGATAACCATTAAGTGTAACTTCCTTCAAAAATGTTTAACTTACCATGAAATTTAAATTCTTTCTTATAGTAAAAATGTTCACAATACCAAATCTGATGATATGTAGAGAGGGATTTTTCTAACATGGAGAGGTTTTTTTTGTTGTTGTTGTTGTTTTTCCCTAATTGCAGTGGTAGGCTGAATTCTTTAATCAGGTTTATTACTTCCAGTACCATAATGATGTTGGCTCACAGGCACTAAATGAACAAATACAGGGAGTTTGGTGAGCATTTTGAAGTCATCTATTTTGCATATTTCAATGTGATATGATAGAAGGTCTCTGATAATATTTAGATTTGAAAGTGTTTTTATATAAGAAACATTAGTGATCATTTCTGGTCCAAGAGTTCACAAATAGATAAGCTATTTTGAAAGTAAAAATTGAATACCATGTTCATTTCTGTGTTTAAAAGTTAGAATAATTTAATAGTTTTCATAAAACATATTTGAAATATATTGTTTTGAGCCAATCCTATATATTATGGCGATATTGCATTCTCAATA